>KK502673.1:229281-256376 GCA_000688735.1 Glossina austeni
AGAACCGATAATTCGAGTCATGGCAAATTGTGTGGCTGCCAAACGTTCACACAAGTAGGGGACAAACGATAATGTATGCCGTAATGTAAACTAAAATCTACTGCTAATCCGATAGCGGTACTCACTGTAACGCTTTCTAGAATATTAAGTTCTCAATCGAGTAGAACAAGTATTGCTATGGTTACAAATATTGTAAAAACCACTGTAACTCTACGGTGCCACTAAATGTCCCTCCCATTGTTGGTAAGTAATGTTAAATTTTTGATTTTGTATTAGAAACTGCGTGCCTGCCGTTTGGCAAGATTGTACACGGGCGTACGGCTTATTACAAACGCCTGTAAAGCGGAACCGATTTTGATATGTGAAATGCCAAACACCATCCAACGAACTACGGCAATTGATTGGCACAAAATTTTCATTAAACAAAGCAATCAATTGCTGATCCGCTTTAATGTATGTTTGAAGGCATTCATTTTATTTAAATGCCGCCTTGTACGTATGAGAACATATTCCGCTTGTTAATTTTTAAAAACAGAAATGTATGAGAACACATTCGATTGTTAAATAGAGCGTATACTTTTCCTTACTAACGAAAACACAACTGACTTTTTTTATTGCTTCCCTTTTACTATTTATTTGAAATATGTTTGAAGGCATTCATGTTGATGGCTTGGTGTTTTTCATTTTTAATAGCATTTACGATTCCTTTAGATGTCACCTCGGTAAGTTTTTCATCAATAGAGAAGTTATGTGACCTAACGGGGTATTTAAAAGAGATCTGACGTTATTTTTCAATATTTAACAGAAATCGAACCTCTCTCTCTCTTTTGGTTAGTCTTTGGTTGTCTCTCTTTCTAATGAAATTCTTAAATCAACGAATTTAATCAGTTTTTCTTTATTCGTGTTGCGGTTTTTGCAAATTCCAACAACAGACGGTAGGGAGATTAAATATTTGAATATTAAAGAATTTATCCTCTGAGGGAGGAAAAAATAAGAAAATTGATACAACTTCTTGCCTTGGTAAAATGTGTAATAAATATCTGAAGAACGTTTCATGTGGCTCTACGCCATTCAAGCGTTTGTAAATTGAATCCCTCTTCTAAATTAAGTCTTACTTCTCTGTCCTTACATAGCTGCAGTCTATTTTATATACGGCCAAACCTCCATGGCTTAATTTAAAGAAATATGAATGTTTTTTTTCATCTTTCTGACATCTGCCCACCAATGCATCTACGCGTAGTGCATAAAGTACATCGAGTGGATCGAGTAGAAAGAATAGCATTGTATAACGGGATAGTTTGGTAGCCAGCACTATAAAAGAGCGTATCGCAATACGCTCAGTCCTTTATTGTGTCATAGCCGCCGCCGAGGTAAGTACTGACTATACTACAAGCAGACTTTGACTATTAGTGTTTTTGTTTAACTTTGCGGATAGAGGATGAGCTGGTTCAGCTTTAATCGCCATCCCTGAAGGACTGCAAGGACTACTGACTTTACGGATAGGGGATGAGCTGCTTCAGCTTTAATCGCCATCCCTGAAGGACTGAACGGATTACTGACTTTACGGATAGGGGATGAGTTGGTTCAGCTTTAATCGCCATCCCTAAAGGACTGGTAAACACTCTTTTTGTTTTGACGAGGACTCGCGGCTGCTTGCGGACCCTTGCAACGCATTCATATCTTTCAGTAACCCGCGGAATCGAACAAACACGTGCGAAAAATCCTTCTATTATATATCAACAAGGCCGGGCCACCAAGCTGGTTTTTTTTTTCATCCCAACGCTCTGAAAGCGAGTCGGTAATCTCCACGAAATAAATAACATAAGTAAATTAAATTAAAACCAAACCCGAAGGTCCAACACATTTTTTATAAATTGTCTTGGAAACGGACTTTGGATTGGCTGAGATCTACCCTGCCCAAGAAAGTACCGTTACACTTCTTTTAATTTCTTAATTTCTTCGTTCTTTGTTCCATAGGCTCTGTGTTAGCACCTGCACCTAATATCTCTTCATCGAAAAGTGCATTTGGAAGTCGAGGTTCTTTGCCGAAGTTTAACAAGGCGGCAGAATAACCGGTTGCGTCAGGGATAGCCGTGTTCATGGCTAGTGTTATTTCAGGAAGTAGCTCATCTCAACGCCGCTGATCGCCGGTCGTAGATTGTGCTATAATCGTTTTCAGGGTTCGGTTTACATGCTCCGCCGAATTCTCTTGTGGGAAATAAAGCACCGTAAACTGTAGTCGCGTAACAAATTTCTCCAGGAAACGTTTGAATTGGTGGCTCACAAATTATTTGCCGTTGTCGGTGATGAGTAATTTTGGTACGCCGAATCGGGTGAGTATTCTTTCTCGAAACGCCTTGATTACCGCTGGCGTGGTCGCCTGGCGCTGTGGAACAATTTCCGTCCACTTGGTAAACCGATCGACCATTACTAACGACATGTTGTGCCCAGTTGTTGACCTGGGGAGAAGTCCAGTGAAATCCGCACTCACAGTGCACCAAGGTGGCAGGTGGACTAGTATTTTTCCTGCCGGTCTTTGTTGACTCGCCTTATATAACTGGCACGATATGCACCCTTGAACCTATTTTGCTATCTGACGGAACATTCCTAGCCGATAATAAAGTCGAACAATGCGTCTCAGCGATTAGTTTATATTTACCCTTCCTGTATTCCACTTCGTAAGAGAACTGCTGTAGTGCTAATGCCCAGACAATGACTAGACACTCTTTCTCCTTCGTGGCGTAGTTGGCCTCTGCCCCACGTAGCCTTCGGCTGGCATAAGCTATTTCCCGCTATATTCCATTTGGAATTTCAATTTGTCAAAACAGCGCCCCAGCCCACGTTGATAGCATCGCTTTGTGCTATAAATTGTTCATTAAAATCAGGACACGCGAGAACTGGTGCCTCCGTCGAACGGCATTTTAAATCATCAAAGGCTTTCTGCTTCTGCCAGTTCGAACGTTTTTTTTTCAATAGGGCGTTTACTGGGCTTTTAATATTTGTATAGTATGGGATAAATCTCCGATACGGTGAGGCTGCACTTAGGCAGCGACTCAATTCTCTGATATTGTTTGCCGGCTTGATGTTTTTGATGGCTGCTTTATCAGGGCCGGTGCTGATTCCATGTTCCGTCACTAGTACTTCACGTACTTCAATCCTTTTTTGAAAAGGTGACATTTATCTTGATTGATGCACAACTTGGCGTTTCGTAGCCGTTGAAATACCTCCTTGAGATGCTAGGTATGTTGCTTCTAATTCGGAGCCGGTCACTCTGTGTGAAGCTGTTTGGAAAGTTGCTACCCCTGGAGGTCATAATGCGCCACTGGAATAAACCGCGACCCGGTACAGGGAAAGCTATGGGGGTCCGTGGGGATCTGCCAATATTCACTTTTTAAGTCGATGGTGCTGATACATTTTGCTTCGCGCAATTTATTCAGGATGCGTTATATTCTGGGTTATGGGTAAACATCCGGGATTGATCTACGGGTTAATATGCGATAGTCAATACAAAGCCTCCATTCGTTCCTTGTTTTCGGTACTAGCACTACGGGTGTGCTGTAGAGGCTATCCGATGGTGAAATGCACCCATTTTGGAGCAGTTGGTCTATCTTTCTATTGATGATCTTCTGCAAAGCGGGATTTTCGCGATGGTATAGAAGTTTTACTGGCATGTCGTCCTTCATTCTTATTTGGTCACTTGTTATATTGGTTATACAGTGCATTATATCGAAAGCCGTTTGTAAGAACTTTTCAATGTATGGGGACGAATCCCGTGCCGTTTCTGAGCTTTTATCAAGGTGGTGTGTAATACTTTTGGGACACGTGTTTGAAGTTAAGATTGACCTGGAAGTTGAAAACTTCCGCTGGAGTTCACTGGGTTTGAAGTTATCGCTAAACCTCGCGCGGTGCTTGGTGAATTCTATTGATTCGCTGTTCTTTCGGAAAATGTACGCCCGTGCTCGAGCGCGTTGTCTCTTCTTTTCGTTGGAACTTGTCTGATGAAAGTGTCGTGTTTGGGCAACAACGGGGCTGGAAGGTGGACCTATCACGCTAGTGATGTCATGAGCTGAGTTGGTTACGGTATCAGGGTACATGTCTGACGATGAATAATTGAGTCGTTGCATGGTGTTGCCAAATTGTATTGCCCTTTTTCCGATAACTAATGTTGCCTGTGCTTTGATCAAAAAATCCATGCCTAAGGTGAGATTATCGACTACGTCGTGTAGGACTATCAATGATAACTGAAAATGAGTTTCCCCTACATGGACCGTGGTAATGAGTTCGCGATGACTGTACCGTAATGTCCCGTCGGGCATACGAGTTGTCGTGCTTATGTTGGGTATCTCTCCCGTAAATGGTATGAAATCTTGCAGACGAGACTTGATCATTGTTCTAGCTGCTCCAGTATCGATCGCGCCTTTAATCAATAGCCCGCCAATGGTTACATTTGCTACTACAGATTATCTTTCAACACGGAGCTCCGTGGATTCGGGACGCTCGAGGTGACGCTCGTAGCTGTCTGAGCTATCATCCACGATCATGCCTCTAAATTGAGATCCAACCAGCCCATTGGCGCGACAGCAATCCTTTGTTAGAACGCCTCTGCGTCCACACTCAGGCAGAATAATATTCGCGGGTATCAACAGTGTCGTGCATAGTGTCCTTCTTGGCCACACCGACAGCAGGCATATCGTCATCTGATTCCATTGTCAATTGATAATGGCTTATATGCGATGCTCGACTCGAGATTGCTCTGGGGGGATACCCTGGTAGTGTTTTGCTAAAGCAATCATATCGGACAGGTTAACGCACTCAGTTTGGCCGATTAATAGTTGATACTCTCGTCGACTATTCCGATAAATGCGATTAATTTTCTGCTGCCCCATATATTCCGTGTGAAGCATTATATTTTGCATAAGCTTTAAACATTTCACCTGATATGCTGCTGATATGTATGGCGAATTTGGTCGTCGAATTTTTTAAAGTAGCGAGAATGTATGAAGAACTTCATAAAATCCTGTTTAAATTCCTGCCAGCCAAACCAGGGTCGGCGATTGTTTCTATACCATATTAGTGGTTGCCCAGTAGATAGCTTTCGGTTTCGGCTCAGGGCTTTTAGGGCTTTAAAGGAATCTCGTGCTTTTTTTTGTGAAATTAAATATATAGTGGAATTTAAGAAGAATAGAGGGCGAACTTACTTTGTAGGGAAAGAAAAAAACGACAGGGAAAGAAAAAAAGTACAGTGAGTAACTGTATTAGGAAAATGAATTTGTCACATATGATCTGTTAGTTTGAATGCTGCTGAACAACTGAAAGAGTGATCGTTGTTTGCGCGCTGCTTTCACCACGAGATGAGTTTACTTACTCTACTACTTACATACTAATGTTTACTTGACAGAGTAACTTAGGGAAAGTTATATTAATACTTATATAAAACTCCGAAACAACATCATGAAACGTTGTACTACAATTTCAAATGAAGATAGCAACACTAGAAGCTTACATGTAAGCTCTCATAGTTTAATAATCTTAGGTAGAATTACATACAGGTTTTATATTTAAATTTGGAAGGCTGTTTCCTTACAAAGCTTTAATGTTCCTAATCGCTTCTCTAGGCACTTTATTTTCATTAAGCTGAGTCAACGTAAATATAATTATGAGCTGTTTAACCCTTTCAGAGTTGTTTGCAGAAACCTAAGCCATGTCTATCACTTAATCTCAATATCGGATTCTTTAAAGTCTATCAAAACGGTTATGCTTAATACGCAAGATTTGCCTATTTCATATTGAAACTAATTTGCAATATTAACATCTCGCTATGATTTGAATATTAATTGGTGTTGTTTACTATATGGGTTGCCAAGCTTTTGCTTGTGTGCGATAACTTAGGGGATCACTTGCAACTTGGTTCTCTATCGGATGTGGGTGTGCGTTTGTTCGAGCTGTGTATTTGCTTTTTTTCTTCTTTTTCTTTGCATTTCCTTATATACTTTATAGTATATAAGGAATTGTAGTAATACACATCTAGTATGACATTTACTTCTAAGATATTAATTGAATTCGACTGCTAAGGTATTTTAGTTGAGTTTCTGTGTAAGTTAAATTGAAAATAAATAAATAAACAAACTATGGTTGTGTAGCTGTGATTTAGGCTCAAGCTATCCACAATTTGCTATGAGTCTTAGTTAATGTGAGGTGATGCTTCATGCTCACTCGAGAAAAGAAACATAATTTTGGACGAACATTACTCTCTAACTTACCCATAAAGAATCCGAGCACCTTAAAAATCTTCTTTTCTGTCAATAACATTATATTTCATTCAATTCACTTTTTTCTCTTTTTGCGTAATTGGCGTATTTCATTTTTTTTTTTTCTTTGGTATAAATATATATTTATGTTTTGGAATTTATTAATAATACAATTTTTTTTTTTTTTGTTTCGATTTTCTCATAGTATCTTTATAACATGCATTTATTAATATTTTATATAGCACATATGCCATATTATGTTGTCAATCCATTGAATTAACGCATATATCACTACATATTATACCTCAGTTTATTCACTTAAGTTCGTTTGTGACATATAACTTTCATTCGTATTAATTCAATTCAAAATTACTTCAATTCAATTCAACTGTCACTAACAAAAATGGCGACAAGACCACTAGACAGTGTCAATCTGTTAGAAATGGTCAATAGTAGTTTGACACAATGTATTTTATGCCAAAAAAAATTCCAAATTCTTGATACACTAGGTCTAAATACCTGTAATCATATATAAGGGGTAAATTAATATTTGTCTGAAGCTCGTTCAAGAATGTCCAACATATACAAAGCTTTGCAGACCTAACAAGTTAAAACCGTACAATTTACCAAGTTGCCGCTACATGATTTAAAAGGAACGTCTCATCAATTAAGTCCTATATTCAAACCCGTAAAGATATCAATGCAAGCACAAACAACGAAATTCAGGGCAACAAAAGTCCCTCGCATGATATTTTGGAACACAAATTTTAGTCAAATGAGGAACCTAAAGTAAATATACAGGCCATACCATCACACTAGCGTGGTTCAATTGTACAATCTATCATTAGCGAAGCTATTAGACCTCTATTGAGCAATTTGAATTTAAATACCGCTCAAGCTCATTCTAATACGAATAGTTTGGCTGTTCCCACAGTACCACTCCCGACACACACAGATAAAGCGTCAAATATTATTCCCAGTTGGGATTTACAATTTATTGGCCACGAAGATGAAGATTTGATAGTTGATAATTTTTTGTATCGAACTCAAGCGTTAACTATGCGAATCCTGCGCGGAAATTTCGTTTGTGGTTGGTACCGTCGTTTTATGTGTAATTTCGCATTTTTGTTCCCTCCACTGACTGGCATGATAAAGCAAAAGAAAGCTTTCGAATGATCAGAGGAAGCAAAACTTTCTTTTGAAAAGCTGAAAGAACAGTTATGTTCTGCTACGTCATTACGCAATCCAGATTTCAATCGTCTAGTTTCTATACAATACGATACAAGTCAGTTTGCAATTCCTTATATGTCTCATAAACTTGATAGTCCTGAAAGAAATTATTCAGCATCTAACATAAAACAGCATCATGTCTGGCTATTAAAAAGTTCCGAGCCTATGTAGAAGCCGAGAAAGTAGAGTTGATTATAGGAAAGATCTCATGCAATTTACGTTCACGTCCCGTAACCTATCACGTTGGACAAACTGTATTTCAAAGTCGCTTTGTAGATCATTATAATAGCAAGCTAGCTAATCAATCCAAAGCATGGGTCTAGTTAACCTTAAAAAGTTCTTAAGTGTACGCATATTTCATCCTAAAGACTTGCACGCACGATCGCTTCAACATCGAGAATGTTTATTTTGTTAATGCCATAGGGATATGATGCTTCATTTTCTACACTTGATTTATGGTGCAATACTCTTTATGGTGACCTGTTATTACATACATTTATATTCATTATATTCATATACAAACAATTTATTTCTATTTTACATAGACCGTTGTTATACACTACATATATTTGCTTACTAGGTGTTTGCAAAAACTTTGATCATTTTTTCACTTGGATAAGGTATTTATTGTGGGAACTTGGTGCAGTATAAGAATAGCTTCCATCATTTTCTACAACATTTTACAATATTTTTGGCAACATGGTGCTACTTTGTCGAAAGAATTTCTATTATATTTAGCAGCGATGCACCTATCGAACAATTTTCGCACATTTTCAACCTTGCGAACCCGCGTACCAGCCAAGCCACACAGCGTCGATCTGAACAAATGGTAATCAGGAGGTGTCATGTCTAGTGAGTACGCTGCGTGTGGTAGAACTTCCCATTCGAACTTGCAACAGTATATCCTAGATAATTCTTGCAACAAGTAGCCAAAAAATGGCATTTTCAATCAATTTCTATAATCACTTTTAAGCCCTTGAAATCAAAACCGACAATTGGAATATGGTGGAACAGCATCACCATAAGCCTCTAAACGTGTTGAAATAAACAACAAAAACAATGAATTTGGAAGAAGAAGAATTTTGAGCGTTGAATGATTAGCGCCTGCGTACGCTGAATAAATCGAAAGTATTAAATGGGAAACCTTTAATTTATGTAGAGGAAGATTACAACCATCGAATTCGACCGTTATGTACATGTTATATACTGTTTCATTATCATTTTTATCTGTAGAAGTCGCTTATCAAAATTTTTGGAAACGCCTAATACGTAATTAGGAGTAAATGAATCTGTAACTTTTATATCTTTTAATATATTAAATTCTCAATAAAATGTGAAGGAAAAGAAAATGAAATAAACATCAGTTTTTCTTATATATGAGAGGAATTTAGCTTAGAGGACCTCGGATCCATCTTCGGGGCTTCCAATAGACACGATAGGTAGAGCAGGGTGAAGAATTTCCCAGGGTAAAGTAAGTTTCGTCTGTCTGTCTATAAGGATAAAATGCGTGCATTTCTGTTAGATGTAATGGTCTGTGGAATGTCCGTAACACAAAATTTATATGTAATGGTCTGTAGAATGTCCGTAACACAAAATTAAAATTTAAGATCCTTTACACCTACAGGGCACATAAATACAAATACACTCCAAAAACGATACAAACACAAAATAAAAAGGATTAATATAAGGTATCGATGAGTGCAAATCAGATTCAAAATGCCAATAACCTTAGGAAAAGTAATGGCAACAAGCTCCGATTTGTTGGCTCATCATTAACTGAGCAAAACATTTATAACGTGGCATTAAAAGTCGCTCCTTAACAGTTATATTGACAGTACCGGCTGTATCACAAACACATTGGCCGGCATCATCCACATTGCATACTTTCCTTTGCAAACCCTCTTGAACCTTCCATATACTTTGTCAAACTTCACACTATAGTTTGCGACATCTTGCGCTGTCTTTAACGTTGTCTATTTGCATTTTCTCAATATCGCATAGACTAACGCAAAAGAGCCAAGATCCATTTTTTTTTTTTACATTCATATACTCATGGACATAAATGTTATATTTCTCAAAAACATATATTATATGAAAAAGATTCTTCAGCTTTGCATATATATTCTGTGCATTTCATATAAAACGCAAATTTTCTTTTTGTGTCTTTTTATTCATTCAAAATTTTTATTTTTACTTATATACATCCAACTTTCTACTTTATTCTCTCCCTTCACTTCACAAATTTTTGATTACCATATAATGTTTCTTATAAATTATTCTTTTTCTTTTTTTTTCTAATCTCCAAATATATCGTCCAGTATTTTTGTACAGTGTGCAATTGACAATCAAAACAGCGAAAATTAATTGCCAAATTTAAAACAATATATAGCAACAACAGCTTCTATCAATTTCTTTCTTTAGCATTATAAATAAAATTTATCATAAACACTAACAAATTATTGCACACTTTTTTTTGCAAATTAATAATCTATCTTCTATTATTTCATATTTTATAATTATATTTAACAATAATTTTTGAAAGTAGTTCTCCTTTTTTTTTTTTCTTTCTTAAAGTTCTTGATTAAATACTTTTTTTTCTCTCGCCATCTTTTCCCTGAAATTCGTTGCCGATTTTTTTTTTTTAACTGTCAAATCTCTCTCCACAACTGACATTAGCAAACTCATTTATTACATATACCTGGAACAACTCTTACATGATGCAACCGTATGTTACAAGCGCTGGCGGTTTCAATGGCGAATGATAACAACGAACAAAATAATTGGCAGACATGGGAAGAATAGGAAAAGCGTTCGGCTCGACAGCGGAGTGAAATTTTAAAAATATTGCAAATATAAAAATCATTCTTTACCTCTTCACTCTGATGTCAAACCAAGCATTATTGCAAAATTATAGATAATGGGGGATAATGATTTTGATTCTGCGCTGGCAGAATCTCCAGCAATTGCATCACGAGAACAGCAAAGAATTTCATTAGAATTGTTCCCCTTGAGGTTTAAACTAGAAAGAGTCTCTATATTTCAAACAAAACCCAGTCTGAGGTATTGCAAGTATACGCGGAAATTTTTGACTGATTACCCCATCCCATTAACCATTTGTTTAATAAACGCATTTTCAATATATATGGGTAACCGAAGTATCTCGTTGGAGCACCATCCATGAGATCAACTTTCCTGATCCTTCCTCGACTAAATGCTGCATTCTTCTGAGTGACGCTTTGATGAAGAAGATGAAGTTTTGTCAAATAATACCGCCGTCGGTGAGGTGCAAATTCGTAGTGTCACTAGATGCTGTTACGTACCACAGTTTGATCAGCACCGACGTTGTTGAAAGTGTTCGATGATATTTCGTAATATAGGCTATTTTGTAAAACGCGCTAATGATTGCAATATCTATTATTTAGGAATACTTAACACGGTTAAACGTTTGGGAAAAGGGTTATGTTTGGATTCCTTATCACAAAAAATTGTTCTGTCAACAAACTTCAAAACCTGGCCACAATAACACCACTTGTCTATTCAAAGATTATTAAAAGAAAAAATCGCAACGGCAACGCATATAGTGGAATGCAGCAGTTCAAATTTGATACGCACTTATCGTCCACAGAAATATAACTCTACCTATGACGAAATGGTAACATCACATTATTTGAGGCCGTCGAAAGGCTTTAGTTATTTTGAATTCTTCAACGAGGATGGATCTTCTCTAAATAGTGTAGGAACCAAATGTGGGATGAGCTAGGAAAAAAACAAATTTTAAGAATAATATACAACCGATTTTCTCGACATTATATTCACACTAACATTATCATATCAGGCCTTCCGTCTCAACTTGTGAATCTTCCGGTGCACGTGATTAAAAAAGCGGGCTGCTTTAATGTGAGCATTTTAAATACGGCCATTAACTGTTGCACTTACTTAAATAAGAATAATGACATCTTGATGAAATTTAATAGCGTCGCTGTGAAGGATGTGTCATAGAAAAACTGTCTTACCACACGTACCATGATTCTTTCTGACAGTATTGATGGTGAGATACGTTCTCGTTCCTATATCAATGAAGATCTACCGCCACTTTGCCTAAGGTTGAACTATTTATGCGGGAAGATGAAGAACAACGGTAAAATTACCAAATTGAAGATTTTCAACAAGGATTTGCGGAAATAAAGCCTAACAACCTATGATGCCGCCATGGCTTCGTATGATGTTTACACGTTCTTAAACAGATGCATGAAAGTTCAATCTTTCTCCAATAACTTGTTTATTACCCCTACTTAGCTTAGTATTGTTTGAACAATATTGAAGTGATTTTGGAACACATACGGATATAAAACTTTTATAAATCTAAATAGATTTATCTGATTTGATGGTTTTCTTGTAATAATCATTTCATTTCCCAACCGAGTTATGTCACTGAGCGTTTGTAAGAACAAATTTACTCTGTTCGAATTCGCGTTTTAATGGTTCAATCCTCGAATCTTGAAATAATTGCCAACAACAAATACTTTCGGAACTGCCTCAAGTATGATGGTCTTCATCTTTACGTTGCATATCTAAACTGCCAGAGAATATTTGTAATAGGTCTACAAAACTTGATGAAATTGGTAGTCTTCTCAAGGGTAATATAGTTGATATTTTTACTGTAAGTGAAATTAGGCCAAAGGACCATGTGTCTGACGCCACTGTAGATTTCGCAGTGTATAATTTTTTTAGAAATGACCAACCAGTGTTCAGAGTTGGGGGAGTTGCCATACATATGTATTTTAAACTGCACCGTAGAGCGGATTTTCGAGTCATGGAGAAGGAGATCTTTGAATCTCTTTTCGGTGAACCGAGTATCCAGCATAATAAATTGCTAGTTGGTGTCGTCTATGTGCCTAGAGGAGACATGTCGGATTTCGAAAAAATGCATAGTGACCTGCCATGTACCCCAACACTGTTATAAGTGAACATTTTAATTGGTATCTATTCCATTAGCCAAAGCCATCAACGTACAAACCGTGTGCTCCAGAAATGGTCTCTGTTGCAGGCATAATTATTTACCGAACCACTTTAATATTGAGCAACAATCCACCTTACTATTCAATTGCTTTTGCTGAGTGAGAATCTGACTTCTGTACAATTTTGTCAAACTATTGTCGCTGGTTTATCGCATCACGCGTTAATCTGGCTATCAACTTCCGTCAACGCCATCAGAGATGGACACGAAGTCTGTTATAAAAATTTTAATAAGGTTAATGTTAACGCAATCATTAGTTACTTACTAGGTGTTGGTTTTGCGGGAACTTTCTATAGAGCATATTACACACCATCTTACATGTTATTCCCGATTCTAGATTCACGTAACATCTTGTATGAAAGATCCCCCAGACTCATTACCTATCAACAATATCCTCGATCCTTTAATGGTATTGGCGTATCTATTGTAAATTGCGTAATAATCTGAAGTATGCAATCGGAAAGGGAAGGAATCAAGCATATGCTACCGCTAAGCAAATGTAGTACATGCTCCGTAATTATAGTATATTGGGAGGTAGTAGAAATGACTCGAATGAGATAGAGTAGACGCTATTAATGAGTTTATCGTGCAAAATAAACTAAATATCTGCGATTCCCCATGATTTTTCAATATTTTGAGGGATAGGGATTTATCTCTTTCAGTCCAAAACGTCGATCAACCCATCCTTTATAGCGCTGTCCGAAATATAACATATACCTCGATTGGGCTTAATCAAATATCTACCAAATTTGTTAGCTACAAATCTAAGCAGATATTCCAGATTGTGAACATGGTACTATGGGTCTATAAATTTCTCACGGAGAGGAAAATAACTCAAATAAGGCCCATTCCTACCAATCTTCGACAGATTAGCATCCTACCCTGCCCCAAAGTATATCATGAAGAAAAAACTTCACTCATTCTTGGATAATTGTAACACCTTGCAAGATGCACCTCGAAACTTTTAATCTTCGTCACAGAATTCATTAGCGATAACATTAACGTTGGTTGGTAGGAGCTATGTTCTTGTCGCTCTCGCAATAAAAGCGTTGAACAGAGTCCATACACTAATCTTATTAACAAATTGTATGAAAAATTCAAGTTTTCTCGAAGTGATCGTAAGCTTATCTGATCGTATATCGGAACGTAAATAGGGGGTTAATCATGTAGGCAGACGATTATCGCCGTGATTATCTCTTGGTTTTGTTTAGGAGACAACCGATTATCGCCAAGCGGCTAATCAGGCACCATCGTCGCAGTTTTCGAATACTTCCTCTTCAATTTTCCATTACAATGGATTAATAATTGAGAGAAACGGAAAATGAAAGCCAAGTTGACATTTATTTTGTATAAGCAAACTGCATATAGTAAACAATAACAAACATTCAAAACAAAATGATTGGAAAATTAAGTAGAATTTGACAAGTGAAAATGCAATAAAGTTAAATCTAGTGTTTAAATTTGTTGGTTTTTTATTGCAGAAAAAGATAATTATTACATGCTGTTAGTGATTAATTCATACAAATGATGTCTTCTTCATTATTATATTAAATTATCTTTTTCATTCGTGTATGCCAAATCTTTTTTTCTTTTATAAAAGTTTTACTTCCAGTATTTACTCAATATTTATGTAAATTTTTCTGCGAGTTACAAATTTTGAATTTATCTATATTTTTAAGATGTTTATAAGTTTCGAGCCGGCAATCCTCTAACTTTTTCACTGAATTGCCTTAATCGTGGTGCCTCCACACAAGTATCAACACCATCATCTTCATAGGTCGCCTGGAGTGGTGAACAGTTTAAATGATTTCCTTCCACTTTGTAGTGGACGCATACGTTCTACAGTGCCGCACATACCTTTGCGATTCTTCCCAGCTTCCTTGGGCTGCAGCTCTTTCGCTCTTCCTGTGGCATACACTAGCGACCCAGAAAAATGTTGAAAGACTGTAATTAGATTTTCGAAATACTAAATAGATTTAAATGGATAGATTTTAATTGCAAATATTAAAAACAACTTACTTACTCATTTTGAGAGAGCGGTAGGAGATCAGAAGCAAAGATTTCTCGCCCATCTCATGGCCATCCTGCCTTCTACGCCACAATTGTCATTGTTCTTTTCTTCAATGAACGAGTATAAAAAGAAGCTAAGATACATTGTGTTGGCAATGTACACATTGGCCAGCATTGCTTAGTTTAGCTCGATATTTCAAAAACAGAATTTTTTTTTTTGCTTCAAAATTTGCAAATGTAATTTCCGACACACTTTATTTTTTTCAATTTATTTTAAATTTTTGAATGAATAATTCATTTTCTAACAGCTGTCTTTATTTTACTTTTGCATCTTGCGAGCTTAAAAGAGAGATTTTGCTTGGTTTATATTCAATACTAATGCAAATTTGTTCTCAGCGACAACAATCTTATTGTCGCTCTCGTAACTGAGAGAGTGCATTTGGCGACAATCGCCAGCAAATTTACTCACATGATTAAATTTTGTTGATAATTGTCGCCTGCTTATAGAAGACTAACTAAACAACTAATATCGGACGGGAAAATAAAAATCAAACAACAGAGGGAGGAAATGACGGGGGGACATACACCGGAAAGCCCTGCTAGCATACATAGTTCTAATTCTTCTTCTAATATTTAGGACGAGGGGCCGTCAACAAATATCCTTTATGCCCCTCGAATTAGTAATTTAGCTTCGGAAATAGAAAAAATTCGAAACGAGTCATGTCAGGGGAATTAAGTGCGTGTTCAATTACGTTGGTTGAGTGTTTGGCTAAAAATAGGAAGAGCAAATATAAATAAGAACGAAGAGCAAATATAAATAATAACAATCTTGCAGACTTAAGCGGATATTTAAGCAATCTTGCAGACTTAAGCGGATTTTTAAGCAAGATTGCTTAAATCTTGCAGACTTAAGCCGATTTTTAACCAAACATAAATAAGAACGAAGAGCAATATAAGTTTGCAATAGTTAAGAATAAGTACGAACAGCGAATATAAATTTGATTACAGCTGAGAAAATATTGATAAAAACATGTGGTAATAAATAAATAAACATCAAGTCGATAAACGTTTTCTTTTTGTCGAACAATATTAGTTTTATTTTTATTTATTTAGAATTTTTTAAAAATAGGAGTGCATCAATATTAATTTGGAGGCTCCTCTTGCAAAACAGGATCATGTGGAAGCAAAATTTGAATGGCATTCATAAGGCTTTATCTGTACTGCAGGAAGCTCTCAAAGATTCCAACAAGTTGGACTTGCAAATAGTACACACAAGCTCAGTTGGCGGAGTCAGTGAGGATTAAAGTCGGAATCGTAGCAATAACCATGAAGATCATGGAATGGATTTTTTGATACCGCAAAATCGCGTTCCAAAATAAGCTGAAGTGTGAAGAGAATCTGTTTTGCTGCTTAGACGCTTTGACCCGTTGAAAACATAACTGATTGAATTAATTCAAAGCAAGGAGAGCTGTTATTAATTTCCGTATTAAAAAATTTTAGAAAACAAAGCCGTTTGATTGGCGCACAGTCAAAATGTGCATAAATGCGAAATGAAAATACCGTTCAAACAAGCTAAACAAATTCAACTCAAACTCTAATTATAGGAACTATTTCTAACAATTTTTTGAAATTCTGTATGTTAACGAAAAATGGGTATGAAATCCATCCAAATTTGGGATTCTATTGCGGTCAAACTAGAAAATGTCGCCTGCATTTACCTACATCACGTGCATCTGTATGGAAATTTCTGTCGAAAGAGCAAAAAAAAATTCAAACTTTTCAAACAATTTGTTGTCAAAAGCAGGATAGAATTTTCGCTACAGAAGCGATAATCAGATTTTAACAAATAATTTAATGATATTTGAAATCGTTTCACATCGGCCCTGGTCTAAAGTCAACACATATAAATCTTGTGTGTTCGATGGTAGAAGTCCGTATCGCCAGACTGGCGATTATGGTGGTGAAGCAATTGTCTGTGTATACATAGCAATTAAAAAATATATTAAAAAAGGAAAAAAAAATGAGAAATGTTTTAATAAATTGTTTTCTAGTATCCACGTATTTGCTTTGAAGAAATTACTAAGGAAGAAGTAACTTTGAACAGCTAAATTTGCTCAGACTAGCAATGGTATTCACACACACATTATATGTTCCAATATCAAAAAGAAACACAAGTCTCAACTTTCAGAAAAATATTTTGACTTGAGTATATATATTTCCATTTTTACTGTGCCTTAGTTAGACAGATTAGTGTATGATTTTATCACAACCATAGTCAAGTAGAAAGCAAGTTTGATTTTCTGGACAAATTGTTTCAAGAACATAATTCTATTTTACATATGTTTGACAGGTGGAGAAAAAAATGGAATGCGTAAACCGCTTGGAATTTTTGAAGCGTATTATTTATTATATGGGGAGCAAAATAGCTCTGGATTTTCATGTTGAAAGCGAAAATAAAGTAAAATACCGGAGAATTAAAGTAAAAAATAAGAAGATTAGTCCCTGAAATTCCAAGATGTTGGCAAAAATAATAAAATCAAATAATTATTTTTGCCGTGTTTATATCTGTTGGTACCAAAAAATATGAAATGGGATGGATAAATAAATACGGAATTAACTAAACAATTTTTGGGAACTACAAAAGATGGAAATGTAGCACTGTTAAAAACTATTAAAAAATATTCTGGAAACGTCTAGCGCCTGCTTGGGCAGAGTACGGACCATCAAACTTAACGTGGAAAATGTAAATATCAAGTAAGCTATTAAAAAAAGAAGAATTCGACAATTTAAACAAACAGTGATATATACTTTATTTTATATATTTTTTCATAGATTTCAATTTTTTCACTAATTTCTTTGCCAAATTTTATATTTGGTTAGTTTATTTATTTACTTTTAATTCCTCTTCTTTGCATTATTTTGTTATGCATACGACGACAATATCGCAAATATTCCGTTGTAAATGCAATCAACTAGAAGCTCAACTCGATACGAAAGCGTCCGGTACCATGAACCCAAAATGCGATCGTGTTGGTTTTGTCTTTCGTATCGTGCGATAGCCCAATAACAAGAACAGTAAACCGACCCCAGACTCCAGAGTTAAAAAGTGTTGAAATCTAGAGATAGATATCTTTCTTTTAATTGTTTTGTCATATAAAGTTACACTTTATAATGCGTCATGACTTTACCTTCGCATTGGCTGCCTGAAAGCTCGTGAATATATTAAATTAATTAAATATTGCTTTTTAAACACACATGACGTGCCTTTTGAGTTTAGAAATATTAAAAAAAAAAATTCTCAATTTTTTCGCTTATTAGCACGTTTCTTGCTAATACATGCACGTGTAGTTGTATGAACAAATCATCTCCAGTGATTTTTTTTTTTTTGCTTCAATACACGATACTTATTTTTTTACGGAACCCGAACTTTGTACCAAGTCATATGTTTTTTTTTTTCGTAGTTTTAAAAGAAAGGCGAATAAATACCCAACAAGGAGTGTGAATTTATTTTTACTTAAAGAATATATTAATACTGCGATAGAAACGTGGTAAGACAATGTACGTCGAAGTGATGTTGTTATTATTCGCCGGAATGAAGGACAGACAAGGGAACAGCCGCTTTTGCGTTATTGTACTATAATGTATCTTCTTATATCGCTCTGGTTCTTCCATTTTTTCACCAGAGTTCCACAACCGCTGGCTATTCGCTTGATTTAGTTTCGCTTTACTGGGACAAAGTTATTTGATGATTTTGTTCGAAAAGTCCCATTTCCAGCATCCATTTTGTTGTTGTTGTTGCTCCATAACCCGTTCAAAGAAATCTAATCGCTGTGCGTGAGCTTCAATTAGTTTGACTCAATTGAACCTTGTAAGCTTGAACATGTGAATCCTTCGCACAATATTCAGGAAGAAGCTTCTCAACGTGTCCACTTTTTGACTTAATGCCTTTGCACTCTCTCCAACACTTGCGAACTGCCGTGACGTTTTACGCTCAAGGACGGCCATACTGGCTATATTCATTACCCTAAATTTTTCAATTAATTTCTTTACAGTTGATGAAAATCATTGTGAAATCATTATTCCGATAATATTTCGTACGCAAAATTTAAATCAATATTTTACGACACACTACATTGTGCAAGTTATTAGTTAATAGAAGGTTACGAATTTTTATTCCATCTTTTATAATTCTAACACATCATGCGAGGAATGGCATCATCATTACCAAATGACTATATCTAAATATTTATGTTATTATTACTTACTAGGCACAAGATAAAACAGGCAGATAAATTAAGACAATCAAGTAAAGCCTTAAAGAAATTAGAACAACAGAATTGCGCACAGCTCAGAATATTGTTTATTTAAGTAAATTATTTTTCCCACAATTTTCATCCCCGTACTGGAGAATACATTTCTGTAGTGTATATTCAACAGTCAGTCAGAGACAAAACAAAGAGTGAATTGAAACAAAGTCTACCGACTAGAGAACAGTAGTAGCTGCGCTGGATATTACAATAGCCTAGTAATTAGGATTGCTACTACGGAGTTGTTTGGTAAATGCAACTATAGTTATATAAACTATCTAAAACGCTGTTACTACAGGTGCCGCAAGTCTGCGCAGAGCTATGAACGATAACTCGAAGAGTTTCGTGACGGTTATTTGCAATCGCGGGTTTCACCGTGGGAGTAGGCGTCCGTATGCATCTGTCCACGTAAAACAGACAGGAAGGTTTATCCGCTTGTCTGTTCTTCACTTTTTATTGATTTGCTAATCATAGGGATAATATAAGTCGAAAGCTGAAGCCTGATATACGTGGTCACAGATTAATTTTGAGAAACGCTAGAATAACTAGAATATTGAAAAAAAGAAACTGAGAAAGGGGGCGCAAATAATAAGTTGTCTGAAAGATATTGAGCTCTAAAGGCATGGCTTATTTACATATTTAATTCTTGCACGTATGTCTGTGCATATATGACATTTACGCATAATTGACGCTGGCGTTTTTTAGACAAACTCCTAACACACCCAATTCTCTTTTTACACGATAGATACGTTCCCAAAAAATACGTGTAAAAAGTTCGTGTAAAACGAGAATTAGGTGTAAACAATATTAAAAAGTTCTTGTTAGAGTTCACTTAATTTAATTCATTAAATATTTTATAAAAAAATAACTTCTACTTTGGAAAAAGGGAATTATATCTGAAATTCATAAGTATAAATCGTGTTAAAACAAAATAATTCGTGTAAAAAAAGATTTTTTTTCTTTTGAATTCGTGTTAAATCAAATTCGTGTAAGAAAATTCGTGTAAAAAGAGAATTGCATGTATTCGCGTACGTTTTTCTTTTTTAAATCTTACACAAAAATTGGGATATTTTGAATGAAGTTGAATGAAATTGAATGAAAATAAGCAAACTGATTGGTAGAAATAGACGGCAAGGCTTAGCTTTGTGAAATGTTAACTTGTGAAAACAAGCCAGACATTAGTTTTATGGCGAATGTGCGTTATCTGCTTAAAAATATGAAAAAAATCGTTGTTAGATAGTTCGTTTATGTACAGGTCCTAGGAACATAGCCAAGGGTTGAGATTTTTAGAAGTTTACCGTAAATATTTATGCTGAGTTCCAAATCAACAATGCAATGCAAATTGCAAGCTTGTAACCTTGACTATATGGTTATATTGGAATGTTAAGAAACCATAGTGCAGGCTATGGGAGCAACTGAAAGATGTAAATAGCCATGGTAAAGTAGTTAATAGCATGACAACGCTCGGCTCCACAGGTTTTAGTAGCGATGTACTATTATGTGCTTATCGCTATAGTGCAATGCTTGCTAAAGAACTAAAAATATTTTTATAATTGGACTATGTAAAAATTCGATGCAAAACTGTAGTTGCTCGAATCAAATCTTCATTATTAAAACAAAACCTCTGAACTATTGAGGTGAGATGACCAGCATGTGCGTTTCGCCACAAAGTAAATGTAAATTTTTATGAATTATTAACATCGCGCATTTGAATTTAATATCGCATCGAATACACTTAAATTAACTTACGCTTTAGAGGCGAAATTCGTATTGAATTAATTACATTTTTATATATGGAAGTTATTTTCGCGTTTTTTCTTTTTTTTTTTTAATTTTAGCCCTGACAATACGTACAAAATTTTCGCCTGCGTGCTTTACAATTTTTGTTTTTCTTTCTAGAGGTTTTTAGTCCATAGTTTAGAGCCTGAGAATATTTGTCCGTCTGCATTATAGCCTCATCGGGTTTTACTGCTTGTAAAAAGTTACAACTTATTTACAGACACATTGACTAATAGTTTACTCTGTTCGAAATCTAGTTCGAATAAAAGGTTTGTACCGTATAATCCATGATCTATCGCTGCACTAATGAGGAACATGTAAGTTGAGTACAGAAGTTAAACTGCTTCCGTTTTTGGCTTCTCAATTGAGTCTGTAATATGTCAATACACAATATCAGGTTTTTATTCCAGACTGTAGATATAAATTCTTTGAATGTCATTTGAGCATGACCGAATTCCGTTTGAGGCTGACCAGGATTCCTAAATTCCGAAGCTATGCTTGAGATCTGTCATTTATTTATTTATTTATTTATTTACTAACACATGAAACTTACCTAAAATAGATTAACAGCCGCATTCAATTGACTCTTAGAAGCAAATCTTATACTAATTTATTTTGAAAAGCTAATACAAAGCATGGAAGGAGAAGTAAAGAAAAAAAAATCTTGTATAAATAAATAAAAAAAAAATCATGTACACCAATGCAAATAAGTTGAAATTGCCAGTGACACCATAAGCAATTGCAAACATACAAAAGCTTGGCAACCGATAACAGTAAACAACACTAGTTCATTTTCGGATCATAGTGAGATGTTAAGTCTGCAAGTTAGTTTAAATACAGTTGTTTTGATAGATTCTAAGTGATAGACATCATTTAGATTTCTGCAAACAACGCTGAACGGTTTAAACATAATTATATTTACGTTGACTAAAGTTAATGACGACAAAGTGGCTAGAGAAGCGATTAGGGTCGTTAAAGCTTCTCACCAAGTAGTGTGGACGAATCGAATGTACCATTTATTAATTATACTACCATCAATTAATTTAATTGAAAAAGGAACACCAAGAATAAGTCTATGTTTCTCAAGTGACGGTAAGAATAAAAGAAGCAACTTATCTTCATGCGGAGGCAGAGAGACAAACTGGTCCCAACCCAAATTCCTAAGGGCAAACAGGCAGAATTGCTTTTGAAAGCAGTCATCTGAATCAACACCTACAGGAAGGAGACCACACAACAGAGACATACTCAAGTATTGGTCTAATTAAGCACATGTATAGCCTTTTTGTAATGTAAGGATCTTTTAGCTCTTTGGACCAATTCATAAAACCAAATTATTTAAACCAATTTAAAGATGACACGATTGCGATTCCAAGGAGAGGGAAGAAAACAGATTGACATCGTCAGCATACGCTAAGATCTGGCTGGATTTAATCACCGAATGGAGATCATTAATGTATATATTAAATAAGAGGGATCCTAAATGGCTTGAGGGACACCAGATGTCACGGGAAACTCATCTGAAGCGATGAAGTTAAGCAGAACCCCGATCTGTTGTGCAGATAAGACCTTGCCCATTTCACTAAGTAGAAAGGGGAAGCGGGGGCATATAGTGTGAAGAGTAATAAGTTATGGTTAACTATGTCAAACGCTTTACTAAGATCAGTATACACGACATCCGTGCGAGAACCAACAAAAAGAGCCATGAAAATATGACAAGTGAATTCTAAAAAGTTCGTGACAGTACATGTTACCTTGTTACCCTCGAGAACATTCAATATTAAAGCAAAACGTACATTCTCAGCTGTCGCTTTCAATTCTGTCAGAGTCGCTTTTTCAATTCAACAAGTTTTACGTTTAATGCTGTAATAATATGAATCTTTTAAATTAAATATGTGAAAAATTACTGAAAAAATGCACAAATTCACTTATTTTTATTAGAAAGATGATAAGAAAGTTAAGTGGTTTGCTTAACAATAGTAACAATTCATTTGCCAACTTGGAAAACTTACAGTAATGAAGTGAATCGGAAAAAGGAAGAGTCAGAGGGTGAGAATTTAAAATCGGATTCCTTCTAAGAACAACGTAAGAACAAGGCAGTGAAGAACAACAAGAAACAACATCTACAAGTTTTGTACCTGCCGTAAGAAATCCTTTTGCCGAAGCCTCTGAGGAGCGAATGAATTCACAATTAATTTCATAAGTCATGCATCATTTTCTTCTATCTTTTCTTCTCTAAATTAGTGAGAAATATGAAGCTGAGGGCGAAGCATGTTATAGTTTTAAAATTTAATTGGCATTATATTTGCTCTTCGTACTTATTTATATTTGCTCTTCGTTCTTATTTATATTTGCTCTTCGTATTTATGCTTAAATGNATTTATATTTGCTCTTCGTTCTTATTTATATTTGCTCTTCGTATTTATGCTTAAATGACCGCAAGTTTGCTTAAATGACCGCAAGTTTGCTTAAATGGCCGCAAATATTCTTAAATGGCCGCAAATTGCTTAAATGACCGCAAATTTGCTTAAATGACGGCAAATATGCCTAAATGACTGCAAATATGCTTAAATGACCACAAGCTTTCAACGGCTGTCACATACGCGAGTCCAAACCAGTCGGGAAACGGAAAATTTCACATACATGATCACCCCGCTCGTTTCCCTTCATCTTATCATTAATATTTTAATTAACTCTAAGCTAACAATATGGCTAAATTAACTTAATCTACGACACAATAATATTACAATACGTAGAATAGTAACTTAGCTTAACGACCTAAAACGAACTTGAGACTTTGGTCCTCATAGATTATAAGCAACCAACATTATGCAAACAAAGACTTTTATAACAATCACCGTGATCTTATAAAAAATTGAAAAGAAAGAAAAATATACATTTTTTGGAGAATAATTTTGTGGAAATCTACATTGTGTATCTGTTGAGCAACGAGGAAAAGAGACGGAAAGCAAAGGAGTTCTTAACTTTGGTTGTGTACACGTGTGGTAGTTGTGGGTGTTTTCTTTGACCTGCTCGCGCCTTTTTCGAACTCTTATGCAAATTTATAGACGATATCTTCTGCCTTGTGAACGAAAGGATGTGTGCCGCAGATGTTACACAGTTTCGCAGATGAACAAATGGAGGGATTAACAGAGAAACAGGTGCACTCCGACTTTGAAACCTCCTTAAGAGGTTTTTGAATTTTTTACGCGTTATGAACGTGTTAAAAAAAAATTTTAATTTTCATAAACTATAATATTGGGTAGACGCTGTCGATTTTTCACATTTTTGTACAGATTCTACAGCCTCACCCATAGAATACATGTTGAAATTTTTGCAGATTTATTTACCATTGCTGGTCACTAATGTGCACAATAGCAGTTTTTTTTTCCTTTTGAAAAACGTAGTGGTTTACGTAGTACTGTAGACGCGCATATCCATCAGTTTGGTCCATTTTCAATGCCAAGCTGTGTTCAAGAACTTCCAATGTTTACCAAATTTGAGCGCGATAGTTTCTATTTAGAATAGCTTCATTCATGGAAAATGTTCACAACAGACATTACACAGACAGACATGCTTGAATCGAATCAAAATTTGTTGCTCGAGAATATATATACTTTGTGGAGTTTCTGAAACTTCCTTCGGCCGTTGCAAAATGTAGGCAAACTGAATATACCGTCGGTGATAAGTATAATTACTTAAAATTTGTAGGTAATAAAATGAATTAAGCGAAATAGTAAGCGCTTTCTGCATACCAGTAGATATAGATTCGAGAAAAAGAAAATTCTGGAAGGCAATATGAGGGCACCGCTGCTGTTATACAAATTATTTAAAAAAATCCGTCGAAACAGGCTAACACCAGTATTGAAAATGAGCCTATCATCCATATTTCGACTATAAAAAACAGACGGTAAAGCACATTCCCTGCAAACTTTTGCGTGTGCATGGACTTGTGGTTCAGTTACTACAATAATATCGTCTACAAAATAATTTGTATATGCCAATAGGATGTTAACAATTATTTGCCGGAAATATTACTTCTTCTTGATAAATCCAAGCGAACTACTCTTTTTACTCTTAACGTTTCTTTTTTACGCTTAAACAATGAAGCATTTTTGAAAATATTTTAAGCACAAAATTTGAGAAAGAACTATATATTTCTTATTTATTGATTATTAATTACTTACGTTACTTATATGTATTACATTGTTACA
The DNA here is from genome assembly GCA_000688735.1 of Glossina austeni. Taxonomy (NCBI): domain Eukaryota; kingdom Metazoa; phylum Arthropoda; class Insecta; order Diptera; family Glossinidae; genus Glossina; species Glossina austeni. The sequence continues at coordinate 254,084 of KK502673.1, forward strand.
AATTTCCGCTTTTCTATGATACGGTCCGTATCACTAGATCGTGGACATTATTTTCAAGAGAAATGCACTTCAGAATTCTTTTAACTCCATGTTTTTTTATTTATAATCTATTCTCTAAAGCTAGGATTATTTACATTTTACTTTGGCAATACACTCGACTTCTCACCTTTAATTTTCTTTTTCGACTCAAATGTTCTTGTCCGACACAAATGTTCTCGTACGACTAAACTGCCTTCCGCCAATAGTCTACTTATATACATTTTTACAAGCATGTTACTGTTACCTAACTTCATGGCTTCATTTTTAATCCGTTAACCTCCTTTTTTGTTAATCGTTTTTCTCGGCCGGGAGCTGAATGACGCGCCGCACATGTGCACTTGGGTTTTTCCCTGTCTGTTTTTCTGCTACTCTTGTTCTTCGGCCGGCAGCTGCATGACGCGCCGCGAATATGCACTAGGGAATTTATTACTTGGGAAAAATCAATTAGCTAGCATTAACTGGATTTGGGATTTTCGTAACAATATTAAAGAAAAAATTCGTTTCCTCCTTCATTTTTATAACTTCAAACGATTGAAATTCCACCTTTATACGCAAAGCATTAACATAGTAATCTTCTCTGTAACGTGGTACCCTTATAAAGCGTTCTCATATTACGCGATTTCAAGTCCCTCGTAAAACACCTGTTTTTCCCCGTGCGGGGGGATTGCCCACGCGGGGATTGCCCACGTTATATTTCTATATATAACATGTAATAAAACTGTTTTTGGAATCATGTGAAATTAACTGCTTCTTACTTAAATGTGATGAATCATTTATACGTAACGCGTTATACGAAGTCCTAAGAACGCGTTATATGGGAATATCCAATGGGAAATAACGGGGTAGATTGGGTCCGCGCTATTTATTTATTTTATTTTAGTTCATACATGAAACTCGACTAAACAAACAACAGTCGAGTTCAATTGACTCTTAAAACAAAAGTTATATTAATTAATATTAAAACTTAGTATAAGTAAAAATAAAACAAATAAGAAGGAAAAAAAGAAAAAAAGCATGCACACAAATAGCATAGAACCACACTTACAACCGGTACAGGACCAAATTGCAAATGAACCCCTAAGCCGTCGCAAACATGCATAAGCTTGGCAACCGACAATAGTTAACATCAATTAATTTTCGAATTATAATGACTTTGTAGGGTTAAAAGCTAGTTTAAGCACGACATTGATAAATCTCGTGTATTAAGCAATGTTGCTTTAATGGACTTTAAAGAGTCCGATGATGAGAATAAGTAATAGACGTCATTTAGGTGCTTGCAAACAACTCTGAGCGGATTAAATAGCTCATAATTATATTTACACTGACTAAGCTTAACCAAGATAAAAAGCATAGAGAAGCGGTTAGGGACATTAAAGCTAAGTTCACCGAGTAATAAAGGCGGTCAATAGCACAATTTATTACTTTGATTACAAAGGAAACGCCAAGAACAAATCTACGTTTCTCAAGAAACGGTAAGGACAACAGAAGCAACCTATTTTCATAGGGAGGAAGAGAGGCAATCGGATCCTAACCCAAATTCCTAAGAGCAAACAGCAAGAATTGCTTTTGAACAGACTCAATTGAATCTACATAGCACCTATGTGAAGGAGACCACACAACAGAGGCATACTCGAGTATAGGTATAGCCTTTTGAAATGCAAGGATCATCAAGCTCCTTGGACCACTTCTTATGAAACCAAGCGCGGACGTAGCTTTGCTTAACGAGAGCTCAATATGCAAGTTGAAACGTAACCTATGGTCAAATAGAACGCCTAAATCTGTAATCGAATCGATATCCTTCAACTTGTGAGAAACAATGAAATACTGCGTAGTGAATGATTTCCTTCTTGAGAAAGAAAGCTTCTTACATTTATTTAGATTTAATTTCATAAAATTCAACGAGTATCATGCGATCAAATTATTCAAGTCACCTTGAAGCTGATATGATTGCGATTCAATAGAGAAGGAAGAAGACAGTTTCACATCATCAGCACATATTAAGATCTGGCTGGGATTAATCACCGATGGAAGATAGTTAATGTATAAACTAAATAAAATGCGACCTAAGTGGCTTCCTTGAGGTACGCCAAACATAACGCGGAATTCATCCGAGATGACGAAGTTAAACAAAACCCTGAAGGATCTATTGTGCAGATAAGAGCTTATCCATTTCACTAAATAGAAAGGGAAGCCAGAGGCTTGGAGTTTAAAGACAAGTAAGTTATGGTTAACCATATCAAACGCTTTGCTTAAA
>KK502673.1:257163-278078 GCA_000688735.1 Glossina austeni
GAAACTAAGTTCGAAAAAACAATAGAAAAATAAGGATCAAATAAGGAGAAGTTTGCTCGCAATAATATAATCAGTAACAAAATCACGCAAATGTAAAATTATGTAAAATTTTTCACAAAATATAATTAACTGAAAAAAATTCATATTACTCATGTAATTTCATATTTTTATTTCTTAGGAAAGCTTTGAACTGTAAAACTGAACCTTTATTTTAATATGCATCATTTAATTTTTATATACTATATTAATACATTAATATTGGAATTTACCTGTAAAAAACGCAAAATATTAAAAAATGAATAGCAAATTAATCGTAGCTTTGTATCATAAAATAAAAATCATCTTTTGAATTTCCACAAACCATTTTAAAGCGAATATATTATTTTCGTCCTATTTCAATACAATTAAATTTGCAGATGCAAATGTAAGATTTTCGGCTTACGAAACATTCTTCATTTTGTGCGGGCCTACAAAAATAAATGTAAACTCCATCCACGCATTGATGTCAATAAATATTAGGAATACTTCAATCACCGTTTATTGTACAACAATGTGTCATAGGAACAGGTTTCTTAACAGCAGGAATATCCAGTTTCCTTTAGAACCACTCTTTTATGTTTGCATTATCATCCCAATTAACTCATTCCTCGCCAAATTTTTGTCCGTTTGTTGTATCATTTCTCATACAACAGCAGAAATGGTGCTTTGTGCAACGCCTAAGTAAAGATCGCTGTCCGGCAGCTATTAATAGTCTCAAGACCTCAGCAACTCCAAAGTGAGGACTAAATGGTTCACTGGCACGTAGAAAAATGGTGAGAAAAAAAAATCTCACCAAATTTTGCGTGAATTTCGATTGGGTCAAAATCTATAAGTGGGATTAATTTCCACATGCTTTCCAAATTTGCATGAATTTTGATCGGGTTAAAATCCATTTTTCATTTATATTTCAGTTTGATCAAAAACCCAAAATTTCTATTTAAGTTTGACGTAAACCCAAAAATTCTTTCTTTTATATTCCATGAGGTGGTCGAACTCATTTCCCATTAACATTTCATTTTGATAAAAAAAAAAAAAAACAACTGATGCCAATTTTTAAAATTCTTTTGACGAAACTCATCTTAACAACGATAACTAGATTATTTGCCTTTCTATACTAATATGTTTATGACAGTCAATATATTCCAAAAATCATATTTTAATTTTGATTTAATTTTCAGTGAATTTAATTTTATTCAAATTTTAAGAAATCTTCTTCGAAAGTCATAAATTATCAAATTTGATTTCCAATCATGTTGAGACGTCTTAAGCGTACGAAGCCAGTACTCTATACTACTGTACTTCCTCTAGAAAACAATAAAAATTGCAAAAATAAATGTTTGAATTAGAAGTTTGTACAAAGTTTAATCACCTTATAACGCAACGTCCAAGTCCAGCTTCCCTATTACCACCAGCAGTAATTTCCATAAGACAAGACATTCTTTTACCTTTAGATTTCTAGATATTGTTTTAAGTGATTGCTAAATGGTACAGAAGGTAAAGGGCTTCTCTCACTGAGACCAGGTACAATTTCTCAAAAGTTTACAACGTCTGGACATACGAAAGAAGGAAGCTTTCCTCATTACATTTTTTTGTTCTTCTCACTTTCTCTTTTGGATATACGAATTTAACTTTACGCAAATCGACTTGAAATTTATGAAAATGTAAACTTATTTTGCTGGGACTATTGGAGAAATGGGGGCGAACAAAATGTGGCACCTGTTAGCCGTTGTTGCACTTTTTTCTCTCGTTGTCCCGGGTCGTCAGCACTTATCTTCAGGTAAATTGTGTATTATACCACTCAATGGTTCTTTTCTGAAGAAACTTTCTCGCGTTTTTCATAATTACCCTTGCTCTTTCCTTCGGTTTTCTTTCTTTGGTTTTTTTGTTTTTGCGTACCTGACTTCTGCGTTTTCATATCAAAATAAACCTTACAAAGTACAACAGCTGTAGCAGAACCATATATGGATAGGCTAATGCTACAAACTCGACTGGAGAACAAGGGGCATCTTCTGCTCCTGCAATGCCAACCATACCTTTGGATGCAATAGCCAAATTTTTAGATCCACTTTTCATGAAAATTGGCATATAAATTTTAAATAACTTCAGTGATATGTTCTCCAAAATTTTAGATCCTTTGAATGAAGCCGCCGAAGATAGTGATAACATTCCCCACAATCTCAATTCCAACGATCCTACTAATGACATGCCTATAAATTCCACCAATTCCAATAACCCTTCCGATGTTTCGTCAAATAAGAATGACAATAATCTAAATGATACTGATGCTGAAAAATCAAGCAATGAAAAGATAACCGAAAATGTTCAGGGCAAAGTCCTTGTCGATTCAAATAAACCTCAAGATATGGATTTAAGTTACGGAAGCAGTGACAGTGATAACGACAACGGCTCGGAATCTTTCATTAAAGTTGATGCATTAGCTTTATCGAAAGTTGATAAGCAGATAATTGTAAATTATGTAACTATTACTGAAATTGATACCGATAAAAAGGATGAAGAATGGGCAAATGAACCAATGGACGAAAGTAATGTTTCAGTATCTGCAGACATTGTCAACGTGTCAATTATACCTGATCCCATTATTGAGACGATTACTTCGACTGACATAACCCCAACGGAATCATTTGTTCAGATTACTTACCATGCCGGTAAGTTTTCCTGCTCCGGTTTTTTAGCTTAAAAATATTTTTCAATGTTTTTCATGTAGACGAACGCATTTACAATGCCGTCAAAGCTATGATCAACATGGGTTTCAGCAATGAGGGAGCTTAGTTAACACAGCTTTTGGAAAGCTTTCAGGGCAATATTCCTGAAGCGTTCGACTTAATGTCGACTGTCCAGAGAAATGCAAATTAAATTGCTTAAAATTGTTACCTATATTAAGGAGGCATTATTGTACTCCTCCTTATTTATAGTTCATTGTCTTTTTGTAATATTTTACTCATTTAACTCGCATATATATTTTCATTCGTTTACTTCGTTTTCAAGCGAAATTTTATACGTTTCTGTTTTTTTGCCAAAATAGATATATATAAAAATATTCTACTTTTCTTTGCTATGAAAACTACGATCAATATCTACGATAATGCTATGAAAACTACCATCAATATTTACGAATAACCTATGCTTGACTCTTTTACTAAAACATTTCCAAGGTTTTAGAAAAAACGTTCTCCACAGAAATTGCCGGAAATGCCGATCCATAAGTTTGCTGACGAAAGGAAAATTATAGATTTTCGTGGACGTCTGCCATATTACGTCTTCGGTTATTTTATATTAAAGCAAAACCTTGTTTATTTTTAAACGTGAACGTTAGAGTTCATTTCTTATATAGTCTGCAGCGGTCTTCTAAAATACATTTTATGTGTCTCTCCTTTCAAAAATATAGAAACTCGTAGTAGCAAACTCATGCGAAAGAGACCTTTGTTCCCTGCCGCACAGCCGTTATTATTACATTTCTATGTTTATGATCTCTTCGCTTATATTTTCATACAGTGTGCGTTCTATTGCATAGAAACATACACAGGGATCATTTAAGGTCAAAGTAATCACTTTTCGGCTTTACACAGCGGTTGTAATTTTTTAAAAATTTCGCTATAAGTTTGCTCAAAGTGAGGGGCAAAAAAGCAAACATGTAGCTACAAAAACTACTGCGACTGTTGCAAATTGCCGATAGATGTCGACCGTCTGTACTTTCTAGGGACAATTCATAACTCTAATCATTTTAAAATCATTTGAAGGAGTTCGCCACCAATTACAAGATATAGTCATATGGAAGTCATACAGAGAGCTTAGTTTAATTCTGGCGCAAACGGTATTTCCTAAAATGATGAGCACATTATCACAAATTCGCTGGTAAAGAATAAATTGTCTTGTAAGCACAAGTTGTTTTCTTCTTCTCGTCGGCAGAATGGCATCCAATTAGTGTATCGGTCCTCTGCGAATACACTGCCTGATTGCTTGCGGAGACTTCGTCGAAACATATTTGTACTACTTTGTCTTCTGGCGTCAAACACTTAACGACTTTTCGAAGTTCTTCTACGTCCGGCACCACGCTGTCAGGTTGGGGTTCGACCGCCTGGCCTTCATCAACTGCAAGGCATCGTTGCAATTGAGTGGGCGGACGGGCCGTTGACGGGCCGCTGTTGCAAAGCTCGTCGCTGAATAAATGTGGGCTTATTATCATATTTATATTTCTTATATCTACCTTACCTACTGGCGTCGTAGTTGCTTTGCCCATCATATGTGCTGTTTCCTGAAAGTCCGTCGCTTCTTCTACCCCCACTACATTGTCTCTCGCTTGGGCCACCTGGTCCTATAATGGCTTATGTAATGATAATTGTAAATAAGTATTATATAATAAAATAATAGAATAATATAGAATACTTACGAGATAATAGTAATTCAATAACCTGAAAATAAATGCGGAACAAAATAGACGAATTAAGAATAAATGGTAAACATTAAATGAATAATTAATTTAAATATTTATTCTTCTTCTATTATCAGTAGCGGAGCTCCAAACTATTGTTGATTCGGAAAATAAATTCAAAAACAACCTCTATAGCTGTCGGCTTTGCAAAAGAATTATTATATCATACAATCGATATGATACAACAGGCCAGTTCCATGGCAAAAGCTAAGGCAAAAAGTTCAAAACTTTGCGACCGGGAATCAAGATTGTGCTTTAATTCTCTCAGAAAAAAAGTTGCTACCATCTGGCCGAATTGTTCCGATACGTCCGAAATTTTTTCCTCGCTTTTTTTTTATCAAATTTTATGTGATTGCGAAAGATTGAAATTTGATTAATGATAACTAGTAAGGAACAAGTTAACCTTCTGACCGCAGTCAAATGAGCAACATTTCTTTTTAATTCTTCTAGTCATTTCGAACGTAGGACGCAAATCCTATCTGAAATGATCATTCAATATGTTGCTATTCTTTTCTATTTCTCGATTACTCTCAAACCCTGTCGACATAGTTGTTAAGATTACAGTGCACTTGCAAGCAGCGGATCGTCAGCGAGCAAGGGCTTCCAGGAGTTGGCTACACGCGCGTATAGTGTCGAAATCATTTTCTTTGTTTCTTTCTGTTTGAATAACGAGGATGAATTCTACGATCGCATGTTGAACGTTTTCTCTGGGTGGTGAAGGTAATTCCTTTCATCGTCTAATTTTGTACGTGCGCATTAAATCATTCAAGCTTCGACGATACTGATGACGACTTTAAAGTTCTTCCGCGTCTGGAGGCACAAAACGTAGGCGAAGTGCCTTTAGCTCTATACTGAAGTTGAAGGCATTTCAAAATATATATGGAAATTTTTCGAAAATGTCCTAAAATCAAGGCTTGGTAAAGAGGCAATTTTTGTCGGGCAGAGTACAAGTTAAAGAGTTTTTTTCCAGGAATAGAAATAAATCGGGTATCGAATTAAACTACATGCTCACTCGGTGTGGAAATAGTAGATGTCCAATCCCGCAGTGAAATTCGTTAACCCACAGAAATAAAAGAGCCAACTTCCAACAATATGGAAATATGCCAGCAGTAATAACATGATTAACAGGATCCACAGAGCCCTAAAGCGACTCTTCCATATACGTATCTCTTATAAGTTTTCCCATAGTACTTTGGATGGAAGATGCGTATTCAATTTTCTAGCAAACTAAAGTCCCAGCACAGAGAATACGAATTTTTGCGGAAAACTTACCAACTGGTAAGTTTTTTTAACTGATTTTCAACGTTTTATGATAATAATAAATCATCGAATTTAAAAATAGAAGACTAGTTCTTCTTTAGTAAAAATGTGGGATGAAATGAAGAGACCATCTTTTTTAAACGCCCAAGAAGCTTCGTTTTACAAAAACAGAGTACATCTTTTTTGTAGGGACGGAATTACTTACCTCTAAAATGAACGATTTCATTTGTTATTTATTTATATTATCCAATATGCGAAGTCGATTGTCGTCGATGGGTCAAACACCGTCGGGTAAACCGATGAAAAGCAGTTTTGCAATTTTTGAATTATCTCAATATTATTATTTTTGATAAGTACTTCCTAAGTAATTTAATTTACTGAAATTTATGTCCTTTTTTGTGTTTTGATTTCTTATAAATCTTTTTTTATGTCTTAAATATATATAAACTCTTTTCAATCCAATATAACGAACATTACAGAAATCCTAAGTAAGAGGAAAAAGTAAGTAAACACCTTAAGAAAGAATTCAGAACACATACATAGCAGTAAATGCCTAATGAAACAAAAGAAAATCAACAAATTAAGATACTGATGGCAAACATTGAATTTATTTATTATTTTTAAACAAAAAAATGGTGAATTAAATTAAAAAATTGTATTTTTATAATATTTCAATGAAATCGACGTAATCGTACGTAATTACTTGCAGTTTCAACGTCTGTAGTTAAGTTAAAATTGACTTTGAGCGCAATGGAGGATCTCTTTAAATACATCTTTTAATATAACAGTCATCTCTTGTAAAACTCACGCTACAATAATCATCGATAACAAAACGGTAATTAATACAAAAAATATATTTAGTGTAGATACACCTCTATATGTCCACGCAAAGACAACACTGACTTTTAATTATTCTTTTCTAAAATATAAAATTTGCAAATCTTTAAAACGATTCTTTTTAAATTATATTCGCAAACACGACAAGAAAAGTTACAAAGCGAATTAAAAAAAAAATAATAGAAAAGACAATTCGAGATAAGTAATAATCACACAACCATTTTATTTACACCCAAATTGTAAATAAAATTATAATAAATTATAAATTAAATTATAATGAATGGTATAAATTATAAATAAAATTATAATAAATTGTGTAAATTATAAATAAATTAAGCATAAATTTCACAATAATTAAACGCTGGAGAAAGAAGACTTCTGGGAAGAGAAGGGCGATGGAAAACTTGCGGTGAATAAGAGAGCCAACTTCCGAATCAAGAAAAAATTTTTAAACGGAGTAACAGCAATAAGTAATTTGTTAACGCGGGCACCCCACAATTCACGCACTACACTTGGTAAATACCCCCCGTGCAGCTTTTGAGCGGCGACGTTACTAAAAAAATTTGATATCTAAAAACAAAATCAAATGATTAAAAATCAATGAAATGGTTGGTCGGGTGTTTGGTGGGAATGGCTCTGGCAAGATTAATAAAAATACAACGTCATGAATTTATTTAATAATATTTAATAAACTTTCCTTCGGAGATGATACTGAAAAAAAAACCGTAGATGATACTGAAAAAAAAAACAAAAAAAAAATCCGGAGATGTTCCCAAAAAAAAAAAATCGGATAAGTTCCTAAAAAAAAACAAAAAAAAATCCGGAGATGTTCCTAAAAAACAAAATTAGTTTTTTACCACTTCTGGTTATGAAGAAGTTCATTTAAAACAAGCTTTAGAAAGACAAAAAAAAGAAAAAAGATTCTTTAAAGACATCTTCAAATGAATCATGGCAAACTCGTTCAAGTACTTAAAAAAGAAAAAAAAACTCCACAAAGAATACTTATGAGACAGTTTTTTTATATACAAGTGAATTTGGGAAATAATTAATTTGACTTCATACCAAAAATTATTCACAAATTCTTAAATTCTTTTCTAAATATTTATGCTTCTTCTATTATGAGTAGCAGAACTCCAAATAATAAATAAATTCAAAAACAACGTCTATAGCTGTTATATTCGCCATTGCTTTTTTAGACCCTTTGTTTTTTTTTTTTTTATATAGAACAAAGAATGGATGGATTGTCTAGAACGATCTAGAACCTATTGTTCTAGGCTAGACAGGTTGTGTGCAAAAGCAATCGAAAGCAATGGCGAATACATATAATGTAAATAACTTCGGGCTTTAAAGATCAATAGGTTAGAGAAAATTATTTTCACATTAATTTACTTTTTTTAAGCTTTAACAAACAAAACTTTGCCGGTTCGTTTTCATTCAAAAAGAAAATGAAATAACCAAAATTATTCACAAATTCTTAAAAACATTTCATACAATTACCTTCGAAAAGCGATAGCAGAGAAATTAAGGAGGCACCAACGAGATTCCAAGGAAAACTATGCGAATCTCTGAAGGGTCTCCTCATTCACTTAGCTGTCAATATAAGCAAAGCAGCAAAGAGAGCACAGAGTTGCTTTTAATAAACGCTTCGAATGAAACTGAAAAAATTTCCGTCGCTAATACAATAAAACTGAAAAAATGTATATGCTTCTGCAGCAATTAGTTGGACGTGATTATGGTGATTTAAATTTCACCCTCCGCAATTACTTTGAAAATCTCAATGTTACACTCAAAATTAAGAAATTATTTTAATGCACTGAACTATTTGTTAAAATTTAAACAATAAGCCAATTTTTTATAATTTAAACAATAACCCAATTTTTTATAATTAAAATATTAAGAAGATTTTAAATTTTGGTAATTTACATTAATATAATTTGAATGAATTAAATTTTTTCTCTATTTTTTGTTTATCTTTTGTATAATTTCAGAATTGCAATTTGCACTATTTCGTTGCAAACATGAAATTTCACAGAAAGCCGTTGACTGGTTTTTTTCCAAAATTCTTCACATGGTTTATAAAAAAAGTATCATGAGCGGAGAATGGAAAGAATATAGAGTCGCTTTCAATGTATTTGAAAAATGATGAAAAGAAAATCTCATCACATTTTGCATGAATTCTGATTCGGTTAATTTCCACAGCATGGCAGCAAGAAACAAAAACTAGCTTTTATTTTTTTCAAGAATTGAAAAAAAAAAAAACTAAAAAGTTTTCTTATTTACCTACACTTGAAAACTCGCTCCCTATGGAGCGAATAGACTAGACGGGGTCTAATCTTATAACTACAGATATGAAGAAATGGATAAACGCCTACTTGCCAATTACGGTAATTTGTTAGAGTTAAGATTTTATGTGTGGAATATTAAAAGTTCTCTTGTGATTTGGTTTTTGAAGGTTTTACCAACAGACCCGCTACCAAAAATAAATAAAATAACGAATGGTAGCCGCACCTCAATTGTGCAATGATTGTTCTATTGGTTCAACAAAGGCGTTTTGAAGTTTTGCATTCTTGTTATCACATGTTAAGAGTGCAGCGTGCTAATGGCAGAGATAATATATATTTTTTGGAAGTCTTAGTCTTTTAACAGTTACTTCATTCTCCATGCTTACTGAATTATTTATACCTAATTTCTATTAAAATTATGCAGAAACTTAAACGTATGGTAGACAAATGAGACGCTTTAAAATATTGAACTCGTAGATTTTCGCTATACGGAACAAACATCTGAAAGGTAGGGACTTTGAAGGATCCAATATGGATCCTTCCAATATCCCTCATTAAAAAAACGAATAGCAATACATTGTTTTCTATATTTTAATATTATTTGATATTTATAATAATCATAATTTGTTATTAAACAAATACAGTCAATGCAATCTACCTATAGTTGATTATTCTAGAAATAAGGGACAATTATGAAAAGCCAGGCTTTATTTTGAAATGTTTAATAACGTTTAATCATATTTAATGATGTTTAATCAGGTTTAATATGGTTTTCCAATTATTCAACATTCCTTAATAATAACTAATAACTAAAAATTACGAGTGTAGATTATTATGTTCGTATGTGAGACGTATGTGACTTGTTTGATTCTTTTTTTACCAGACTGACTTCCTAGCGATGGCAAATTTCTCATTTTATCGATAAATTTCACTAATTTTTTATCAATTGCTATGAATACATCTCAACTACATATCTAAAAATTGTCTACCTTTTGGAAAGACTTGTTTTCGATTTAAATTAAAGCAGATAATACAAAAGGAGAGGAACACCTACGACTTGTCGAGTGAATACCAATAATTTCTCGAGATGTCGAGAAACGCCATAACAATCTAACAAAAAGAAAGAAAGGAAAATCAAGAAATGACTGAGAAAATAAGTGATAAAACTAAACAAGAACCAAAGCCGCATGATGGTGATGTAGAATAAAAAAAAAAATCAGTTTATATTAAGACTGCCCGAGGAGGCCGGTTGGATAAAGGCTGATGAAAAAGCTCGTGAAGAGACAAAGGCTGAAGGCAAGGCCAGGATTACGATCGCCTAAAATTGCTACAAATATCTGCAATTAATGCTGAAAGAATAGAACGCAAACAAAGAAAAAAGAATCCAGATGGTGGATTCGCAACCTGTGAAGCCCAGATAGCGCGGCAGGCAGTATGCTCGTTTAGTAAAAAATATGCCTACGCGTGACATGAAAAAATATGAAAACAAAACATGAAAACATGAAAAACAATATGATTAAAGATCTAGAACAGCAAATAGAGAAACGTAAATGCTCCAGGAGGAGTACGAATAATCAATGAAAGGAATAAGAAATTAGAGCATCTCTACGGCGAATTTACAGCTGAGATAAAGCAGAATCTGGATTTTAAGTTTTTATATAAGTTTTATTTGTATTCTTTAGTCATTTAAGAAATATATGTACATAAAGCTACAGAAAATTGAAATTCTCTAAAGACAATTTCTCATCATCTTTGTTTACCTCGACCTCTGGTTCTTCGGAAATAATTCTTACTAAAAAAAAATTGTACGAAATACTTTTCAATTTATCTTTTTTCTTCAAACGCATTCAGCGAGTTAACAACTGGCCACATCATTTTGTTGTAAGGCCAGTAACTGTGCGTGTTGTTTTGCGGGCACTTTTTATCAATCAAAAATTGTCTGAAAATTTCTAAAAATTGCGGGCACTTTTCATAAAGTTCACATATACACATTCCCTCTTAGAATAAAAGAATTGTATTATTTTTAAATTACAATAAACGTAAAATGTCAATGTCATGTTTCCAAACATCTGTTAATAGCAAACAATAAAAAAAATTAAATTATTTATTGAAATTGCAGAATGAAAACAAATAATTCTTTCAAAAGCACAAAAAAACAGACCGGGCGGAACTGAGAGAATGTAAAATATGTTAATGATAGTATCTAAATGCAATAAGAAGATAATAAATTCTTACTACATTTTCATCTCTAGCTCTATTTCTTTTTTTCTCTTCCAGGCATAAGTAAAACAATCGAAAAAATCTCCTCTTATAAGGAAAAATTTTTTTTGGTTTATAATAATAAATAAATAAATAATAATAAATAAATAAATAACAATAAATAAATAAATAAATAATAATAAATAAATAAATAATAATAAATAAATAAATAATAATAAATAAATAATAATAAATAAATAAATAATAATAAATAAATAAATAATAATAAATAGATAAATAATATATAAATAAATAAATAATAAATAAATAAAAAATAAATAAATAAATAATAAATAAATAAATAAATAATAAATAAATAAAATAATAATGAGATTCAATTTTTGAGCGTAGAATTTTGGATGCTGTAAAAAGCACTTGTTCGAAAGAAGTGAAAAGGCTTATTCTCAGAAAACTATTATATTTCGATTGAAAAGAAAAAAAACCAGCTAAATAGCACAGATGTACGATTTCTACTTTTTCCTAAAATAATGCATTGCATACATTTTAACGATATCTAAGATTGCTTTATATGTTTTCTAATTTTTCTAATTTCTAAAGTGTTTAATTAAAATTCTTAGCGATAAAAGCACAAAAACACCAATAATTAATAAAGAATCTTTATTAATTCATGCAAGTTGCCGCTTCTGGATTGTATTTTGATCATAATTAAATGCGAATTAAAAAGAAATGGTGTTTGTTTTTGCTTTCCATTTCTTACAAAGCAATCCACGGTGTAAATCAAAATTTTGATTGAACATTACATTTTATAAAACAAATCATATGTATGTACCACATCAGATGTATGTGCTGCCTGTCGCAGAGCTAGTGTATTTTATTAAACACTTGTATGTAAACACTTTGAAAAAATAGCGTAATTTGACATAGACAACATAAAAAACCTTATAAAACAGCCTACAAGACATCTCAAAACAGAGAGATCATTTACTGCCTCTTCTATAGCAGAGAGAGAGAGATGTTTACGCGACGAAACCTATGGAATGATTGGATGACTCAATTTTATTCGAATAAATTCTGTCTATGCAGGGTTTATTTTTTATGCTTAACACAGGCTTGTTTATCAATCAAAGGGAGGTACAGCGAATTCAAAAGGAGGCACGGCGAATTCATGGAGGTACAGCGAATTCAAAAAGAAAACATATGAAATTGTTTACAAATCAAAGAAAGGTATAGCGAACAGTCATAATCATATGGATTAGCACGTTAGTGAGCCGATGAAAGTCCCAAAACAGGGAATTGTATGAGTAACGTAAGTTAATTCCATATATCTAGCTGATGACATCTTTTCTGTTAGTTCTTCCCATTTAACAGGTGAGAGAAATTTTTTACTCACCCTTTTTCTTATTTACTAAAAGTAACTCTGTGCTTTCTCTATTTACCACACATAATACTCTTTTTGTGAACGTTGTAAAAGACAAAACAAGCTAACGACTTTAAGCGAGAAATCAAAACATGGCCCAACGTAGTTCTTTTTCTTTCTTTTCTGCGTGATTTTATTAATTATTGCTTGGAGGAAATCGAATTTCCGTGTAGGGCTTTATTGATATAAAACCCAAGATTTCTATTTAAGTTTGACGTAAAACCCAAAATACTTTATCTTTCAACAATAAGTATGGCCGAGTAAATACAAGTGCAAGTGTTCAGTAAATATTGTTTTTTTTTTCTGCACTGCTTGGAAATAAGAAATTTTTTTTTTTTTTTTGATCAGACTCATGAAAATATGATTTTATGATATTTCAAGGATTTTTTTCAATGATATTATATTATGATAGAGCACGATAATTGACAATTAAATTGGTGGGTTTATGGCGTAAAAGTACACAATTCGAACTTTTATTAGCTGATTGACCTCCTGGACCGGTACCTCGAGTAAAGTGTTCCTCTAATAATATAATTCAATATGCTGTTGGGCTCATTACCCTACAATGCAACGCAATAAAAACTTATTATTGTTATTATTCTATGGCCATCCAACGCAGTAGTGTATCTCAATTTAATTTTTTTCCCAAAGAAAATAAACCGCTTACACCAAAAAATAATTTCATCATATGTATTTCTCCTCATCAAATCATATGTATTTTTCCCTACACATATTCTAAGTGGTTTTTCTTCTTTTTCTTTTTTCGAGAAGAATTTATATCCGGACAAATCTACGCTGTCTACAATGAAGTCAGCGTACAATTTCTACAGCCAACTAGACTTAACTTGCATGCTTTTACAGATCTCCCGTTATTATATTTTGCTTTTGGAAGCATTCATTCTAAGGAGCAGAGTCCGCGCGTCAGAGTCCTCCGTGCAAATTTTTCTCATTTGATTGATGTAGGTTGAATGTTATTATTTCTTTTTATCTCTTCACATAGATGGGCAGATGAACAGGCGGATATGCTTAGGTGCACTTCGAATTTGATACGGGCTATGAATTTATATACTTTATGGAGTTAAGGAAGTTTGTTTCTGCACACGATAAAGGTATTGGAAAAAAAATTAAATTGAGATACACTTGTGATATCCGTGGTAAACATTTTCCCGTTAGCAAAAAGGAAGATATCGCTTATAAGTTTGCCAAAGATTTTCAAAGTAACCTAACCTTTTCAAAGGGACATCTACAACGCCCACACGCCGATGGGACAAAAACTTTTGTTGTGAGAATAGAAAAAAACATTCTACTTATAATAAATATTTATTTATTGAAAAACAAAATACTTTTACAAATCTAAAAAATAAATTAAAATGGCTTTTAGTAATTTTAGCCCTAACTTTTTTTCAGTTTTCATTTTCCAGAGTTCCATTTCACAAGAGCAAAAAAAAATTTGACAAAGTGGAAAATTGCGAAAAAAATTTTAAAATAATTATCGAGAAGTGTTTAAAAATTAGAAGGTGAAAATAGTTATATAAAATTAAATAAAAAAAAAACAAAAAATTGTAAAATTGTAAACAGAATTTAGTGTATTAGGAAAGATATATAAGATATATAAAGAACAAATTTAACATATGTAAAGAAAATGTAAGAAAGTGTGCAAAAGAATAAAATTTCGTATTGTATTAAAAATTATTATTGTGTTAAGTAAGTTTAAGATTTGTAAAGAAAGTGTATAAAAGACAAGCTGAAAGAAATATAAAGACATTGTAAGAAATTAACAGTAAGTACATTTTATCCATGCATCTATTTTTATATATGGACAAGAAGACCCACCTGATATGCACATAGTTTCACTAGAAATCTCGTTTGTGTCTCCTTATTTGCTAGTAATAATGATAATAGAATTAGAAGGTCCACAATAAGAAAAGCAGTTTACAACATATAATAACAATTCAGATTGGCACAGCAAGTTTGTGCGCTGCCATATTATTGATGTTATATTCGCTATTGTTTTTATATTTCTAAGCAAAGCTGCTTTTAGTCAGCTAACTGTCTCTTGTATTTACAAAGCGCCAATATATTTTGACGGCTATGTAAGATCCGTCCTATCGCAAGTATATTATCTATTTATAGCGGTCAACTGTATCACGCGTAAAAATTTTTTATTCTCATCTAGCGAAATGACCAATGTGGCGAAAGCTTTTTAAAAATTATCTTGTTCTATTGAAACTGCATGCCTATTATCTTAGATCGAAGTCTATATTGTACAATGCCTATTGAATATAGTTTATATCTAAACATATTGCTATAATTTTTATTAAAATATTTCAAAAAAGGCAATCTCAAGGTTTAACATAAAAAAACATTGGGAGTTATCAGACTAACAGACAGACATGTTTCAATCGATTTCAATCGAAAAATTGATATTTAATGGTATTAAATAACGAAAATATGCTACTATGAAAAAAGGCGTATTCACATGTTGGAATTAGAATAAATTAGCAATTTTTGTTTTTAGGCTCATCTGCAGAATTTTTTTTCTCAGGTTTATCTGCAGTACTTTGTCAGTAATGCGACGATTAAGGTTGCAATTGAAGCTTCAATTCACGCAGTTTCGAGCAATTTAGCATAACCTGAACGCAACTTCGTTTTCTAAACAGAAATTTGAGGGTTTTTGCTCATTACTCAGAAATTATGCAAGGTGAAGGTAGATAAGATAGAATATTTAAAACTACTTTGCACATTTCTCAAATAACTACATATTACCTGCCTAAAAATTCTACATCAATTCAAAAATAAATATGATCGATTTTCTTTTCTTCTCATACTTAACGATATAAATCAATGGTGTCCTCAAAAACTTTGAAGTGGTACAATCGTGTGACTGCGAATGTTATTTGTCTGTTAATCGCTTAATCACATATATAGTTTACCTTATTATATTATTGTCTTTTCAATAAATTTCAAGTATTAAGTTTTTCTATGAAACACTTTTTCCCACCTAAGTACGCGCTAATCCGAATTGCTTTTAAAGTGAACCTCAAGAAAAACAAAAAAAGTTAAATTTGACTTCATATAACAGTGTAACGGCGAAAAGATCGCCTTTCCGGCTCCTTTGATTCTTCTGTACTGAAATCTTCTTCACGGCCATATTGAAAACAAAAACTTAAAGCAAACTTTCATTTAAGGTGCCAATCAAAGTTTCGTACTTTACTTTAATGCTCTAAGAGTTCCAAAGTAGTCGTATGATCTTTAGGATCATGTTGAAAACAATGATCAATAAAGTCATGCCCTTCTTGAGAGAGGTTTTCTGGGGTTTCGAGTTTTCCTCCCACGCCTGCCTTAAACATGATTTGAAAATTTGTAATCAAATTGTGCCAAAGGGCACTGAAAGGAAAAAAGATAGAGCAATTCTGAAAAAAGATGTTGCACTTTTATTAACCTTGCCAGAACCACTACAACGCACCCTTGATCGCCTTGATCGTAAATATATCCGGAGCCATATAAGCTATAAAAAAGTCACTATTTAGTACATACAAAATGTCCATAAAGCATCAAACGTTTAGTTACCTTGCGTCCCTACATAGCCTTGATGGATCTATAGCTTTCGTTGCATTTACAATAGAATATTTATGACATTGTCGGTGTATGTATAAAAAAATAATGCAAAGAAAAGGAAGTAAATATAAAATATGAAAAAGAAATTTGTGAAAAGAAAAATACAAAACAAGATTTAATAAATAGAATTAAATTTTATTTATTAATATTATTTAATATTTACCTTTAAACATCTTGATATTTCTAATTTCCATATAAAATTTACCATAAATATATTACCAGAAAACTTTTTAAATACTTTCTGATAATTTTACATTTACACTTTTTGCCGTTCCCAGAAATGTTTTCGTTGATCCATATTCATTTAGGCCTTTTCATATTTTTTGATACCGGCAGGTAAAATCAACGAAAATAATTATTTGATTTTATTTTTTTTGCCAGCATTTTGGTATTTTAGATATTAAGTAATCTTCCTGTGCGCATTAATGTTATCAAATATTTGCTTTTGCATCGATATTTTACTGCGTTTTTCTTTTAAACACGAAGCTCGATAGCCACTTTGCTTTAAAGCTGAAATATGACAATTTAGGCTCAATATCGAGCAAACATTCATACGCTGTCGAGTTTACGAGACGCATCAACCCAAAATGTAAATTTGATATCCAGTTCTACAACGAGAACAGTGAATCAACCGCAGAGTATTCAAAGCAGTGGTGCTTTAATAGGATAGCCAATTAAGCAATTAAGAGAGTGATCAATAGAACACAAATAGCTAATTTTTGCTCAAAGACTCGTTCAGATCAATACTTACAAATACTTAAGTTTTTTTTTTATAAAAAATGCCGCTAAACAACTGGAAGATAATTTAACCACTTTTATTATAATAAAAAATTCAGATCTAAAGTTTAGCTTTATTATCAACTTCACCTTCGCAAATGGGTAATAAATGGTCAGGTAGAGGTTGAAAATTTAAGCACACTGCTACTGAAGGTGATCCGATAGTTTCAATACGATGTATACGTTTAGATTTTGACTGAAATTGCTCAATAGTACAATTAGTGTGCCTTAGTTCTAAAGAAGTACGAGGGTTACCAATATAAAAATCATCGCCTAATAAAAATATGAAAATATTAGTGAATCCAGTGTTAAGTAATTACCTATACAAAAAGAACCTGGTAAAACTGAGACGATACCATCATCACACAAATATAAGATGGGTAAATAAAAAGCAACCTCACATTTATCACGCTCCTGAGCAAATTTTTGCAACTTATCAAAAGATCCATTACATGTAAAGCGGGTTATTTCGTAGAATTGTGGCGAAGACAGATGGATTTTTTTATCCCGGTTCATTTGCAGGTACTGCATGGGGCTTGACCACTTAATAAAAGTACACGCAATTACTTGAGAGAATATTCATTCAATAGATATTTACCAGGCACTCTTTAACTTCAGTTTTTTCAGGCAACAACATAGGCGTTTCCTGTAGAAAACTGACGAAAAACGTAGTTTCATAACTACATATTTTTCAAGAAAGGGTTGATTAGACTATAAAAGAGAAGAGTCTTTGAAAATGTTTATTTATTACCCTTTTCTAAGTACAGCTGGACTAGCCCAACAGGACCATTTGTAAAGTGACCACAAATCCGGCACGACTTTTAATTCGCGACACATACGCAGAAACTGCCGCGGATCGTTATGAACAATTTGCTGCCAATAACTTTGCTCGTAATCATAGGCAGGTTTGCAAAAGGACCGTTGTTTTATCATGAGTAATTGCTTACGATTACGACATATGAATACACCGACCTCTTCGAAAGTCTCACGCAAAGCGTTTATACGCAAAGATATTTCTCTACATCAAAAAAATTGTTAATGCAACAACAGAATGAAGAGATGAATATATCCTACCTGGGCATTGCATTTGTTGAATTGTAAAGTTGGTCATAACAACGACCACCCAACGATTTGTCAAGCATTTGTTCAGTTACACCAAACTTTTCGAAGTATTTCAACCATTCTATAGCCTCGTCACTATCATCATATAATCCACCAGGGAAAACAGTTTGATCGTCAATTAAAGATGTGCGATCTGAGCGTTTTAACATTAACAGCTAAAACAACCATGGTTCATAAGAAGTAGGATTAGAGTACATCCATTACCTTGTAGTTACAAGCAGGCAACTCATCAGTTGCTTTGACACATATAATTAAGCTGGCAGAATCGCGCCACATAGGAAGATCAGGCACTGCTATTTCTTTTGCCATTGCTCTTTTTGCGCGGTAATAACTTTTTACAAAAAAAATTGTTTGTAAAAATTTTTATTGTGCCAGGTTTTGCTATTGTTGGAAGTCGTAGAAAAACATTTGTGCCAAAATTTCTTAAGAAGTGAAATCTCGCCTGTTTATTATATCTTGACTCCTTTGGCGTAAAATACTTCGCCGCTGCCAAAACCGCGCAATGTCAACATACACATATGATTCAATATGACATGTATATCTGACAGTCTTCTATTCGCTGCTTTAAATTTTTAAAAGTTTGAAGTTTCTTCTAAAAACTTGTTTCTCTTCTATTTGGCAAATCAACAACGGAAAATTCCCTAAGATGTGTAAAAAAACCCAATCTGAACACAGAGTTTTTTGTTTAAGACTCAATAAAGTTATAGTTACTTTTTGTATATAACTATTATTATTTGTTTTATTATTTCTTTTTATTTCGTAATTTGATTAATGTTTTGTTAATTTTGCGTGTTATACGCTACGCCAAAAAGCCAAGTGGCAATATTTAGGCAGACAAATAAGAGATTGTAAGACTACTATGTTAATTTTGACTAGCTGAAAGATTGCGAAGTAAGCTGCTAAGTTGTGAGAACCTAATATAGCTAATTTACGAAGTATGGAAGGGCGAATAGAGGTGACATTCGGACAGAAAAATAGGACGTGATCAAGGGACCGGCCGTAAAGGGGTATTCCCTATTTTAATTTTTACTTGCTGATCATTACATCTCGTTTGATTAAACATTAGCCTGTTAATAAGGCAAATAATGTCACGTCCGAGTCCGCAATTGACAAACCAAGAGGCTTTATTTATTTGTGAAAATAAAGGGTATAAGTGATGACAGTAACATAAATTATCCAATGGTTGTTGCGAGGAAAAAGCTTAATGATTATTGTCAATAGTCTTCAAATCTGTAGAAATCAGAGCACGATCATTAAAATGAGATGGCCTGTAAGATTCAATTTTATATGGAGTAGTGTTGCCAAGGTTGCCCATGTGACTGGGCACCCAAGGAAAATGAAGACAAAATGCTTCAGATTTGAGGCTATATAGTAAACACCTGATTTCTAATACCTTAGGCTAGGTTTCCCTTGAGGGAAACAATTTCAAAGCGGACAAGACAGAGTTACTATCTGACACTATAAGGGATTTCTTTTGAAGTTGAGTGCTCGCTAAGCGGATGGGTTCCAGGACCTCTAAACATTCAGCCGAAAATATAGTGCTACACGGCTTATTTGAGAAAGCTTCAACGGTAATATTTGGATACTAAAAGTCAGTAAAGATGAATGAAAAATCTGCCAAAACTACGCAATGTTGGGACACAATATAACATGTATATCTGGCTTCTAGCAAAGCAAACACAATGTGAAAATTGTGAGATGTAAATAAGTGTAGAAATACAATATTGTTACGAATTTCCACTAATCTCGATATGGTCCGTATCACTAAATCGTGGATATTATTTTCAAGCGAAATGCACTTCAGAATTCTGTATCTCCAAGTTTCTTTATTTATAATCTATTTTTTGAGGTAAGTATTATTTACATTTTACTTTGGCAATACTCTCGACTTCTCAACTTTAATATTCTTTTGCGACTCAAATGTTCTCGTACGACTCAAATATTCTTGTATGAGTAAACTGCCTTCCGCAAATAGTTTACTTATATACATTTTTACAAGTACGTTACTGGTACCTAACTTCATGGCTTCATTTTTAATCCGTTAACCTGCTTTCCTGCTAATCGTTTTCCTCGGCCGGCTACTGTATGACGCGCCGCGCATATGCACCTGGGCTTTTCCCTGTGTGTTTTCCTGCTAATCTTTTTCGTCGGCCGGCAGCTGCATGATGCCCCGCGGAATTTATTACTTACGAAAATTAATTAGTTAGTATTAACTGGATTTGGAATTTTCGTAACAATACTAAACATTTTCCGCATTAAGGGTTTTAATGTTCTATTAAATCTTTGACATATGAGTGTATGTGTGATAATGTTTAATTTGATGATCATTCATCAAATCTTTAAAATCTTTATTGAAAAATTTCTTTTCCTGATCAGTCTGAATATTTCTTTGAGATATATTTCTTCTTTCCAATGCCTGTGTCACAGCCTTAACTACCTCCGAAGAAGTTTTAGATTTTACTGGTTGCGCGAAAGTATAACTAGAAAATACGTCAATTCCAACCAAAAGGTATTTGTAGCTGTAATTTAACTTATCATTCATCATTGATTCCTTTTTGTGTGTTGGTAAAAAATGGTTGTAATAAAAGAAGGAGATTTGCTTGTGTAAGATAATATTCCAACATAGGAATATTGATAAAAAAATGTTAACCCGAGTTATTAATCTCAACGCTTCAGCATCAAGCTTTATTCTATGTCCTTTTGGATTAATAATCAAAAGAGATTGTCCATCTTGATTATATTTAAAATTACACACAATGTTCTCTAAAGTTGAAGGGTTTAGAATTCTCTCAGGTTCTATAAAGTCAATTTGATCCAATCTTAGTTGTATGTATTCCTTGTATGCCATTAAATGAATCCATTGTTCCCGGTTGAAATCATTAAATTACATATA
>KK502673.1:281770-361828 GCA_000688735.1 Glossina austeni
GACTTCTCAACTTTAGTATTCTTGTCCGACTCAAATGGTCTCGTACGACTAAACTGCCTTTCGCAAATAGTCTACTTATATACATTTTTACAAGTATGTTACTGTTACCTAACTTCATGGCTTCATTTTTAATCCATTAACCGGCTACTGTATGACGCGCCGCGCATGTGCACCTGGGATTTTCCCTGTGTGTTTTCCTGCTAATCTTTTTCGTCGGCCGGGAGCTGCATGACGCACTGCGAATATGCACTAGGGAATTTATTACTTAGGAAATATTAATTACTTAGCATTAACTGGATTTGGGATTTTCGTAACAATATTAACAACATAAGTTAAATGTCGACAAAGAAAAAGTTGCTAAAATAAGGTCCAGTGTATTCATAACCGCATGAAAAAAAAGACAGAAATTGCGGTAAATCTTATTGTTTGTATCCATTGTTACACCCACCAAAGAATGACAAGTATATTCGGTTTGTCATAATGTTTTCAACACCTAACAGGAAGTTATACTATAAAGTATATGTATTCTTGATCAGCATGAACTTCTGAATCGATTAAGCAATGTCTACGTGTCTGTATGGTGCGTGTTGTTGACATTCTCCTGTTCGCAAAAATGAAGACATCGATTTCAAATTTAGCAGAAACATTGATAGTTTTCGCACGCAGGTTGGTATTGAAAGTGGGCAAAAGTGGTCAGAGCACAAGCCCGCATTAAAGCGTAATCTGTACACAACTCCGTTTTTCTAAACAAAAATTTGCGGGTTTTTGCTCGTTGCTCACAAATTATAAAAGATAAAAGGCTCAAATTTTGCATATTCACTTGACGAAAAATTCTACTGTTTATGGGCAAAAATGGAAGGATCGGCCATGCCAATGCCAAAGTGATTAAATTTTTTTTTCACGTTTTAGAGGTTTTATGTTTATTAATCGTAAAGAAATCAAGACCAAATCTATGAAAATATATCGTATACACCTCAAAAGAACATATATTATCTGTCTAGGAATGCGTTAATGTGGTAGACATCTCGACCTGGAGGATTAAGACTGGAGGCGCATAACTGCAAATTTTTTTCAAAAATTAGGACATTTTATGAAAGGTTTACTTTTAATAAGAAATCTTATATGGGGTCCAAAGAATACACCGATGTGGTTCAAATTTGGCCCATTTAAGTTTCACGTCAAATGTCATGAACAAATTATCATCATAAAACATTAACAATTACGCCTTTTTGGCTTATAAGGGGTCACATTTCCTGAAAATTCTTATATGTGGTGGCATGCAAAAAATAGACCTACGCAGCGCAAATTCGGTAAAGTTGACTTCTTTGTCAATTTACTATTTCGAACCAATTTTCACCATGGGTCGAAGAAAATTAGATCTTTTATATATAATTAAGTTTTCGATGGAACGGCAACATGAGACGGAGTGTATGTGGTTGTATTTTGTAATATTTGTTGCAAATACAATGTTAATCTTGCTGCTTGATAAATTAATTTTAATTAACTAATGCTTAAAAGCAAAATTCTAGACAAACGAACAAGCCGACATTGGGTAAAGAAGTAAAATTATTGTGAGGAATTGAGGACATTTTCGAAATTGATAGTAAGATTTAGCAGTGTTCGGCGTGAGAATCTGTTTTCAAATTGTGAAGCATATAAATATTCTAGAGAATTATCTTAAGAAGTGATCGACTGTTATAATACGACGTTTGTTAATACGAAGAAAGAGACAAATCCATTAAAATTGACTAGTTGAAGCATTGAAGATCATTTGTAAATATCCTAAAAAGCTTAGAAATTTATTTATTTATGTTTTATTTATTTATTTAATTACTTATACATGAAATTCAACTAAGCGACCTAACAATCGAATTCAAGTAAAACTTAATAGTAAATCTTATACTAATTATTTTAAAAACTAGTATACAATATATAGGACAATGTGAAAAAAGAATAATGAAAACAAAGAAACTTACAATAATAATTCATTTATAAATAAATAAGCAAGAAAAAAGAAAAAAAAGTATGTACCCAGCTAACACAGAAGCACACCCACAAAATAACAGATCAAGGTTGCAAGTGAACCACTAAACCATTGCAAACATGCATAAGCTTGGCCACCGACTACGTTAACAATCGCATTTAGATTTCGAAATAAAAGAAACGAGAATTTAAGATTGCAAGTTAGTTTAAGTACAACATAGGTAAATTGTGTGTATTGAGCAAAGTTGCTTTAACAGACTTTAAAGAATCCGATATTGAAAATAAGTGAGTGAGAACCAATGAAATACTGCGTAACGAATGATTTCCCTCTTGAGAAAGAAAGCTTCTTATATTTATTTAGATTTAATTTCATAAAATTTAACTAGTATCATGCAACCAAATTATTTAAGTCAATTTGAAGCTGATATGATTGCGATTCCATGGAAAAGGAAGATAACAGTTTCACATCATCAGCATACATTAAGATTTGGCTGGATTTAATCACCGGGGGCAGGTCATTAATGTATAAATTAAATAAAGTAGGTCCCAAGTGGCTGTCTTGAGGTACGCCCGACGTCACGTGGAATTCATTCGAGGTGAAGAGCGAAACCCTGAATGGCCTATTATACAGATAAGAGCTTATCCATTTCACTACATAGAGAGGGAAGCCAGAGGTTTGCAGTTTGAACTGGTAAGTTGTGATTAACCAAATCAAACTCTTTACTAAAATCAGTGTATATGTCATCAGTACGAGAACCACTAGAAAAGGCCTGGAAAACATGACAAGTAAACTCTAACAGATTGGTGACCGTAGATCTTCTTTTTCGAAAGCCATGTTGAAATGGCGAAATATACGATTTGATGGCAAAGGCCAAATGCTGAGTAACAATTCCCTCGAATAGTTTAGGTAAGACACTCAACTTGGAAACACCTCTGTAGTTCTCAATGTGTTGTCTACTTCCACTTTTGTGAATAGGAATAAGGAGACTACTTTTCCAATACAAAGGAAAAATACATAAATTCAAGGACTGGTTGAAAATCTTTTAAATAACACCACGTAACTCGACAGCGCATGATTTAAGTACACATGATGGAATTCCATCAGGTCCAGACTCAGACCTATACTTTAGAGAACTCAAACGGTCTCAAAAGTCATTTTCTGAAATGACCAAGTTAGGAATCAAAACCGCACTAGATATCGGATACGGATAGCTGACAGTTGAATCAGAATTAGCCGTTGAAAAATTTCGTCGGAAGTATTCAGCAAAGACATTTGAGGTTTCAATGTCATCCGAGCACTCAGATTGAAAGAAACATGCGAGGGATTTATGGATATTTTTCTTTTGGAGTTAACAAACTTACAGAAGTATTTAGGATTAGGATTTAGGAGGATTTTATAAACTGAAAATGTGTGCAATATATTGGTGCTGGAGGTGATTAAATCTATGACTTGCAGCTGAATAAGCGAAATAGTCGCAAGCAGAGCCACTTTTCGAAAATTTTTTGAAAAGCTTATTTTTTCTATTCTTGCAGTATTTAATAGTCTTATTAAACCACGGGGGACACCTCCTTCGAGGTTGGGATTGTTTAATCGGAACAGATTCAGAAATAGCTAGATAAAATATATTGTAGAACGATGACGGTAAGCTTCCAAAACTTCTAGCTAAGAAATCAAGTATAATATGTGACAGATGGGATTTTAGTAGTAAAATATTGATTTTATGGAAATCATAATATTTATCTGAAAAAGTTGGATTTGGAACGTTAGAGCAGTTCAACGAACCATCATGCTCGTAATGAAAGAAAATAAACATTGCTGGATTATAACGGTCCTCTGGTAAACTAAAAGGTGGGCAACGATTTACACTAATCTTGGGGAAATTGGTAAAGCAAAGGTCAAGCTGCCTACCATTACAATTAGGAGTACGGTGGTATTGAATTAAATTATGATCAAATAAATCGTTAAAGAACACAACAATTCTATCAGTAGTAAGAATTAACCAGCCAGAATTTTCACTGTAATACCAAGTGACTTGAGGCAAATTGAATTCACCCAACGCTATGAGTGTATCGGAAGTTTTAGATTGCTTGGCCGCTTCACAAATGAGGGCGGCCTGCTTCTTATATATGGAGATATCCGAATTTGGGGGAATATAAGAGCAGGTTACATATAACTGCTTATTAGGAATTTTCGCTCGAATGGCAATAAATTCAACGTCAGGGGTGGTAGAAAATTTAATTGAATAGGACGGGACTGCCGAAGATATGGCAATTAAAACACCACCACCAATGCGATTCAATCGGTCCTTTCTGAATACTTGGAACGAATTA
Source organism: Glossina austeni (assembly GCA_000688735.1). NCBI lineage: Eukaryota > Metazoa > Arthropoda > Insecta > Diptera > Glossinidae > Glossina > Glossina austeni. Next base: position 286,085 of record KK502673.1, read on the forward strand.
TGGAAAAGTTCCGACGAAAGTAGATCAGGCTTTCAATGAATGTCAAACAAGAAAACTCCGTGCTCACTGAATTTAGAAAAGTAGAACGAATTTTTGAATTTAGGCCCTTAAGCCAGACTGGGTGTGCGCATACCGCTTTAGAGCGGGATACTAGAACACATAGAAAAATAGCGTCATTAACGCTTTAGAAAACTAGGAAACCAACACATCTATGCTTACGATGAATTGATCTATATTAATACCCACTAATAATCTTTTAAAAAAGGTGAAATAAGTTTTTTAAAAGCATACCTTGGCTGATGATTGTGTTTTGATGGGCCAGACATTGCCGTGCTAAATTAAATGCTATGGATACAACATTTGTTACAGATACAATCCTGTAGTAGGTGAAATTGTTAATCTAACTCATTGACAAATGAGTGACGTTTAGAGGAGTATAGGTAAAAAAGAGTGGGGGAACTGCAACTAACTTCGGGATAAGGAGATTGATTTGGTGAGCCGAAACAGACAAAAACTGTTGCGGACAATTTTGTTGGAAAGAACTAAAAATTTGAAGTAGTTGGAAAAAAATAAGTTTTTGAGTCACTGTACGGTGATATAATTTGGAATAATTTTTCGGAATTTTAATTTGTTAATTTTCGTATGAAATTCGGACCAAAAAAAAAAATCCAGTGATTAACAATGAATTGACAAGAAAAAATTAGAGAAGGAAAATGGCGGGGAAGTAGATCGACAAAAATATATGAGAAATAAAAAGATATCCAAATTGTAAAGAAAAGAAATTAACGCACATGAATTCAAAAGAGTATTATTAAATTATATCTAAAAGAAAACATTGCAAACTGTACAAAAGGAATAAAAGTTCATCTACATATATATGTACGAAAGGAGATTGGAGGTGGCGCAATTAAAACAGGCAAGAATTTCCGATGTGTAAATCATTAAAGTTTTGTAATGCATATATGGGTTTGCGTTTAGGTGCACACGTATATACGTCATAAATGACCAATTTTAAATTTGCATTATGTATTGTAAAGGAACTTTTAAAAGTCTTTTAATGTTTATAAACTAAATCAAAGAGAAAAGAGCATCTAACATACAGCGGCGTGAGTCAATTTCAATTATCAAAGTTTTTCGGAATGAAGACGGGACAACGAATCAGGCACAATATGTTGGCTATGTTTTCGATGCTTCATTGAGAAGTTAAAATCCTGCAATTTTAATGGCGATCTAGTTAATCGACTGTGAACATCCTTTTAAGATATTAGCCATTTGAGAGAGGCGCTATCTGAACAACTTCAAACCCATGGCCTGCTATATAGGCTCGGAACTTTTTAGTAGCCAAAAAAATGGTAAACATTCTTGTCTCGATAGGGAATAGTTTCTGTGGGCATTATTAAGTTTATGAGACATCTAAGCGATTGGAACCTCTTGTCCATTTTTGTTCTTTCGAGCTAAACTTAGCTTAGCTTAGCGCTAACTGCAAACTGGCGTGCATCACATTGCAAAGAAAAGTAAAATCTGGATTATGTAATAACGGTGCAGAACATAATTGTACTTTAAAGTTTTCAAAAGAGAGTTTTGCTTCCTCTGATCATTTGAAAACATTCTTTTTCTTTAACATGTCAGTTAAGGGAGTGGACAAGGATGTGAAATTGCATACAGAACGACGAAACCAACCACAAACACCTACAAATCTTCTTCCTAACTGGCGAACAGATTTCGGCAAAGGATAGTCACGTATAGCCCGCGCTTTGTCAGGATCTCTTTGGACGGCGCCATGATCGGGATAAGTCCCAGGTATTTGACCTGTGTTTGCAAAAACTTACTCTTTTCAATATTAATAGTTAGATTGGCTGTCCCCCTATACAAAGCAATTTCAGACAATGGTTGCAGATGTTCATTAAAAGTCTTTGAAATAATTGCTAAATCATCATCAAGTGTACAAAAACATGACAACGTAGATGGGGTGGCATCACTTTATCCATTAATCGACACGTAGTTTGGGATGCGTTGTTTAACCCAAACGGCATTGCCACAAATTGATATAATGGGTGACCAGGGACTGTAAAGGCTGTTTTCTCTTTCGAATTCTCGTCAAGAGGTATGTGCCAGAAGGCATCTTTTAGGCCAAGGCTTTTGATAAATTCACCGTTTTTTCATCTACTCACCATTCCATCATTTTCACTCTTCGATAGTCTAAACATAATCGAACCTTTCCTGGTTTAATAACTAAAGTAATAAGTAAAGAATTAAGGCCTTTGAGATTCTCTATAACTCCTATGGCGAGCATTTTATCAAGTTCTGCAAACAGAAATTTTTCTACAAGCTTATACAACTAAATTTCTCTGTTTACTAAGTTTACTATTATTATTATTATATAAATTTAGCCAGAGAATGAATTTTAAAAGTCTAAGCTAAAGAAAGCTAAAGTCTTAAAGCACTAGCATCTAAGGCTTTCGGCTTTATTTTTATTAATACTGTTATTATTATTATTATTAAAAACTCTACCGCACTTGAGGTTTGAACCTACGACCATTGAATTGCTAGTAGAGACTCTTGCCTACTCGTCCACTCAGGCGGTTCCTATAGGAATATATTCAAAAGTTACGAAGAAAAATAATTGAAAAAATAAAAAAATGTAGGTAATAAAGTTGAGCATTTATTATGAAAAAAGGGGTCTTTTGGCAACAATAGGTGTTTACTGCTGAAATTATCGTAAACCTAAATGGCGACCTATTTATATTATTTATAAGTGTAGGGCCATTCATTTATGAATAAAATATAGCAAAGCAATACCGTGGATGTCACTTAGTCGCTGAAAATTCTTTGCATCCTCCTAGTTTGCATTTATTTTTAGAACTGTACCATTCTTCATCACAGCTTATGGCACCAGTCCGTATATCTTTCGGCGGGATAGGTTTCGTGGGACTTCGGTGTTTTTTAGCTTCTATCTGCCTTTCTGTATTATTGGGTTTTCCTCTCTTATTCCATCATACTTTTTATAAGAGCGTAATGTCACTTCTGGTCTACAATCACCTAATGTAAGGTGTGGGTTATTCTTTTTTTCTATAATAGTCATGGATTGATGACTGCCATATCAATCAATTTGATAACATAATCTAATACACCACTTATAACTTTGATTCTCGTCCTATACCTACCCAAAAAAATGCCCATGAGGTCTACTGTTCCCATATGAGCATTGTAATTTTCCATTATTTTTGGATAAGCTATGGAGATTTGTTTCTTTTGTTTTTATCATATCTCTTGTCAGTTTCGGCTGATTCAGAGCCTACATAAGCTGACGCTAATGTGACACGCATATGGCTTGGCCACCATGCCACTGAGATATCCAGATCTTCACAATCCGCTAATAGTTCCTCATAGGTTCCTCGAATTACAGAGTCAGCTGCACGAGGCGTGTAAAACGCTATAGATGTATACCTCGTCTTCCCTTTCTTTGGAATTTTGTTTCTTAGAAAATCGACTAGTTTTTATTAAAACTCAAATGAATGATTGATTTCGTTTCCTTTAGTGATTTTTTGAAGACATTTTACGGCCAGATACGGAACAACTCGCGTTCCAGTGGTTCTCCATTAAGTGATTTGGAATCTCTTATCGTCGTAATGTTTTAAAATACGTCGATACAACTTTTCAACATCTGTAATGAAAAGAAATAGTGGTAATTGTCGTGAAGGAATGATCTGATTCTAGCACACAATGAGGTGGAATAAAGTAATTGGGGCAATTTCACGATGCTTTACGGGGAATCCCCCTCGCATTGCTGTTTAATTAGTGAAAGGTCCTTCATTTAATCATCAAAAGAACCTGTATCAGTGGAAGAAATTTCACATATTGCTGCATTAGTTGAATGACGATTCAGTGACATCTCGTCGTTGATAATCCAGCCAACGGGTGTATTTAAAAAAATTAGAACATCATCGAATAGCTGTATTTTTCCATTTTTTAGAAGACTGGAATAATATTCAACGCCTCGAAGAATGCACACGTTCCTTGGTTGGTTAATGTAAAAGTCAGCCAAATCTACGTTTGAAATTTGCCATTTTGAAATGTCACTACGTTGGTTCGGCTGAGAAGCGTTGGTTATCGGCAGAACAAATGCATCGAAATCTGTTGCAAAATTGGATTTCCTGGAATATAATTTAATATTTATGCGCCCTCTTCTTTGTCCACTTTCAATACTACAAATGCACATTGATGCTTCTGATCTTCAGATACAAGGAGTGTTTGGATGAATAGTCCGTTTTGAAGCAATCGAAGCATAATTTCTGTAATTAGAAATATTCCAATCTCTCTGATTCTGATAACTGATGAAATACAATGGCATAGCGCATAATTTTCAATGTTGCCGAATTTACATTTATCCTTGTTTTTATCTATAGTAGTTGCTGAAGACCACGGTTTGTTTGAAGCATGAAATGGGCTCCACAGTTTGAAAGTGAAATTCCAACAAATACAGAAAATCATCAGTGTTGGCCAACACCGTTGGTTGCTTTGAATGTGATGCCTAAATCACCATTTGCAAGAGGAGGGGCTCCAAATCCTTGTATTCACTGTTATTTAATGTTAATAGAAGCTCTCGCGTTGTGTTATGTAAACTCTCAATGGAAGACGCATTTCAAGTGAAGTGGGTTAATTGATGATCTTTTCAATTAATGTTGCTATCAGGATCCGTTTGAGAAAAGTGTACTAAGCCGGCTTTCAGCTTCTCCTGACACATTGACCTTGAGAAATCACTTTTTTTACGTCAGATTTCGGTTGCTGGTATACCGCCATCAAACGTGATAGCCTCGGAAGCCGCAAAGATTTTGGTGTATACCCACGTTGAGTTAATGAACTGTGATATATCTATTGACCTAACATAACTTGAACCCGCGTTAATGCTTCAAGGAACATACTCGGCTTTTCAAAGCAGATTTAGAAACTGGTCCCATGCCAAGTCATCTAATTGATTACATAGTTTACTAATGGTATCAATCCACTATCAATGGACTCTATAGAATTGTTAATGTTCATTCGGATTGACTCCAGAAAGTCTGAATATAAGATTTTCGGATGGTGCTGTAAGAGAGGCGTGAGGACGAGAGTCCACTGATGTTGTTTTCTCATTTGAAGCATGTTATTGATTAACAGGAGTCACTTCATGAGGAACTTCAGTCTACAATTTCTTCTTGTAGACGAGTTGCTTCCGCACTGAAAGATATCCAAATATTCCTGAACCAATAACTGGATGTGATCATAACATTGATTTTTGAAAAATCCATTTCAAATTGACCCCTAACCGTTTCCTTACTAGTGAAAGTTGGTCGAAGAACTCTGTAATCAATAAATATCGTGCTTAACCGTATAAAAAGATTTACTAAATATTAGTTTTAGCGCACGAACTTTCTGCTACGGACTTGTGCATATTTATATAGTTAGCGCACTTGGTAAACACTAAAAATTTCTTTTCATTATAATTAAAAATACTATTGAAACACTCTAAACCACTCAGTACATTCATTTACCTATTTCGGTAATAAGACGACAAAAGTCACACATTAATTTCATGCAAAGACATATATTTCATGAAAAACGGCATGTTGGAGCATGTTCAAAGTCTCATGTGGCGAAGAACAAATTTAGAAAAGCTAATTTACTTCCCAAAAATTTTACTGTTTTTAGTTTTCGCCATGGAAGACTGGAAATTATACTTTCTTTCCATATAAGGACTTACTTTTCATGATAACCTTTACGTGCGTTTTAAAAAATAGATATACGTAGTCCCAATTCTTACTTTTAATTTTTTTGGTTAATTTGCTACCTTGGATTTTCATCACAAAATATTAGAAATAAAAGCTTTCTCTGAAGAGCTTACTATGGTGACAAATTTTATACAGAGTGGGGTTGAACAAATAGACCCATGTGTTTTAAATTTGGTTCACTTAATTGTGTGGACGTATCTTACATACGGAAGGACATAGGGTAGACCCAGCTTTTATTGTACCGATCGATTCAGAGTTTTTTAAATAGATTAAAGCTTATTGCGGTGATATTTGGTACAATGGGAAGTCGTTACATGGGAAAAAATTGCAAATTTCAAAATTTCTCAACAAAAGTGGCTAAGTAATAGTGTTTCGGCATTCTGAATTGGTACAAAAACTTTAGGCCCGCTGTGGCAATTTTTTGAACTCCCTTAACGTTAAGTCTCTTTACTGTCATAATCCTCATTGTCTGTCTAACTATCGAAATACTGACTGTATTATTTTTACCTTCTTCGGTGCCCCTTAAAGGGCGTTGGAGACTGCAGAACTGACCTAGTACGTGCCATACGTCTCACGGAAGCCCCACAGACGGTTACATCTAAACGAAATACACGTGCTTTACTATTATAGGAGTAAACGGACGGATGAAACCTACTTACCGAACGGGCAGATCGTAATCGGCCATTCTGCCTATGGTCTCCTTCGGGTCCGATGATCCTCTAACCTGCTTTCCTCTCGCAAAAAAAAACTTTTAAGACGTGTTTCTACATGTATTTTTTTCTGTTCCTATTATTTCATATTACTTTCTATAGCTAAAACAACACTAATATCTCTACATTAATTAAAAGCGGACGGATTAAATAATTTGGAAGCAATGTGTATGATTACTTAAATTGTCTTAGAAAGAAAACAAGTCATTTATATATGTTGTGTACGTAAAATAAACACGATGAAGAATCTTACATGCTGACTGTTTCCTGCTGCAGATGATTGCATTCATATTAGAGATGGTGAAGTTAATAACAAAGGTGATTACGTAACGAAGAGTGGAACTCAATATTCTTGTTATGTACTTTAAATGTTTCGTAAACTCAAAAATTCAACATGAATAATTCATGACGAAATCATTAACAAAAGTTGCAATTGCGTTTGTTGTCATTGATGTAATATGTGTAACATTGTGTTAATCCTAAGTTGATGTGGTTGAAAAATACTAAGAGTAGACTATTCTAATACAAAAAAAGTGACGCATCACTTAACTATGCAAGATACTCCGTGGCCAGTAGCAATTTCTCTCAAGTCAGCAGAGGATGTTATTAGGTACTTGCTTAAGATTAAAGCTTCTCTCAACAATAACGCTAACCGTTTTTATAAATTTCGCCGACTCTAAGAGAAAAGTTACGGAACTTTCTTCGGTTATGTCTTTTGGTGGTGGATGGAGCTATCATTTCAACTTTGCTTGCTAATTTCTTTCAGCGTAATTTAATCTCTAACAACTTTAACTCCACCCGACCGTATCCATGCCATCTGAATGAATGCATATTTATCCCAAGAATAATTATCTCTGATGATGAAGTCTTACAAGAACTGCGGTCCTTAAAGTATCGTTCTATGCCTGGCTCGATGAACTTCCCTCGTTTGTTCTCAAAAACTGCGCAGATCGTATTATCGCATTAATTTTCAATCTGTAATGGGTAGATTTCCGGCCTGTTGGAAAACTAATTTTTTTCTCACACTTTGCAATAGGCATCATGTTAAAAACTATAAAGGAATTGCCAAACTTGTTGTTTTGCCTAAACTATTCGAGAGCATTGTTACGTCTCAGATTAGCTTTACCATTAAATCCTTCCCCAAAGACGCACAGATGGGTGTTATTTACAGTAATTTAAGCAAGACCTGTGATAGAATTAGCCGCAAACTATTATTACGAAAATTTTTTCGCTTAGGTTTATTTCTATAGTTTGTTGATTGGTTTACCTCTTTTCTAGATGATAGGTGCCTTTGAGTGTTTTTCAAATCTTATCAATCTGATGGTATTCTTGACACTTCATATTCTTAGACATATTTTCTTTTTATTTGCAAGAAATTCGCCAACTCTGCGCGCGCGTATTTTCGACTTTCTGTGTGGTACTTTTATAATTGCTTCTTTATTGTGTTGCTTTATTGCTTTATATGGAAATATATTGATCTTTTTGTGTTGATATCATTTTGGTTTCTGCGATCAGCACTTGGTGTTCTCGTCAAACAGTGTCTTTCTTGTTTTTTGCGTGTTGATGCTTCCAAATATCTGCCTTGGTTTGCGGCGTTCACAGTTTTCCTCTTTGTTTACTGTTTGTGTTCTAATTTTTGAAATTTTTTGTTTTTGTCTTTCTTCGCAAACACTAATTTTTCTGTTGCTTTCTGGTATAGAGTATTTACTTACATCATGTCGAACTAAAACAAGCCGCCATTCAGACGCAGCCATAGGTCCTTCGAAAGGATAACGATGGTCATTGCCCAAGAGTAGGAAGCGGGACATTGACTCCTATAAGCTTTTCACGGAGACAAGATTCGGTTTTTTGAAATTATGTAAAAATCTGGTGACATTATGCGGAAAGTTTGAAAATATTAAAGTAATATTCGATGAGCTACCTACAGCACTCACCTTTTCCTCCAACCTGTAAAAAACCAACATGAAGTGTATCGTGCAGTACTTCAACTCCGTCTTCCTCTAAATCTCATAAGCCGATTCACGTTGCTCGCCACCATTTCTCTTCGTTCTCATCATCAACGATAAAAATTGTGGATCTGCTATTGGCGAATCCGATTAAGCTTTCGAGTGTTCTCTCCTCTTAGTGGTGTAGTTCAGGCAAGTCTGTCTATATCTCCAAAAAAATTAACAAAGATAATACATCCGTGTCTCCCCTTAGCTGTTCGGGGGTATCCACTGGTCAGCATGCTGATTTAGTCCCACAAGCTGCACAAGTAGGTGTAGTCATTGCCTCTATTTTCTCCCCAACTCAAAATCCACTCCCTGTCAATCCTATCGTTCCTAATACGAATAACGTCCCCTTGGTCTGGTTAAAGCCTTCATTAAAATCTACAGTCGCCGGAACTTTTTCACGATTCTTTCCAGGTTTTCAGAAAGGATTGATTCGCGATGGTGTTTTAATTGCCACACCTGCTGCAGTCCCGTCCTATTCGCTTGAATTTCCTAGTGCTGCTGACGGGCGAAAATTGCCAGTAAACAGTTATGGGTAACTTGTTCCTATATTCCCCCAAATGCGGTTATTTCTATTTATTAGAAAAATACTATCCTCATTTGTGACGTGGCCGAAAAGTCTAAACTTGCTGATATAGTGATAGCGTTGGGGGACTTCAATTTATCAAAAGTCACTATTGTGGGGGCTATAGCCCCCACTTCCACACCTCACAGAGTTATTGTTTTTCAATGAATTGTTTAATCGCAATTTACTTCAGTACAACCGTGTTCCTAACTATAATGCAGACTCCTAGATTTTCTCGAAGATATTGGCAAATCGCTGTCCATCTTTTAGTTTAGTTGAGAATCCGTATCATTCATCAATTTGCACTCCCTTGCATAACAGACATGACGGTCCGTTGAACCATTGTAATGTGTTAAATTGAAGTCTCTCAAATAAACATTATGATTTTAATAAAACATATACCTTATTAAGCCGTATTAAGCTTAACTATTTCTACATCCGTTTCAATCAAGTAACCCTGCCCTCGAAGCAAGTGCTTGCCATTGCCATAACAAGGGTATTAGATATAAACAAAAATAGGAAAAACAATTTTTTCAAAAAATTTATGAAAAGTGGTTCTGCTTATTTCGCCTATTCTGCTGCAAAGCGTAGATTTAATTACCCCAACCGCCAATATACTCCCTTCAACCTTCAATTTATAAAATCCTCACTGCTTGTTAACTCTAACTATTTTTATTAGTTTTTCAACTCCAAAAGAAATACCTACATATATCGCTCGCATGTTTCTTTCAATGGTCTCCGAATCCCCTGGTGACATTGAAAACTCGAATCTCTTTGCTAAAACATTTCTCCGAAATTTCTCTATAGCTCGATATTCGGTCTCGATTCCGCATTTAGTCGTCTCAGATAGAGACGTATTACAAAGCTTAAAATTACTCTAACATAATTACGCGCCTGGGCCTAATGACATACCATTATGTATACTCAAATCATGCTCTGAGAAATTATGTGTTGTTATCTCAAAGATTTTCAACCTTTTTTTGGAAACGGGTATTTTTTCTTCGTGTTCGAAGAGCAGCTTCCTTATTCCAATTCATACAGGTGGAAGCACACATCTGCTCGAAAGCTATAAAGGCATTGTCAAATTGAGTGCGTTACCTAAATTGTATGAGCGAACTTTTACTCAGCAAATAGCTTTCGATATCAAATCCTATATTTCCCCACTTCAGCATGGCTTCCTAAAAAGAAGATCAACCGTTACGAACCTCATAAAGTTTACTTGCCATGCTTGCAAGGCTTTCCCTAGTGCATGGGTGTCTTATATTTTCTGATTTTGTTAAAGCGTATGCCTTATTTAAGCTTGGGGAAGTGGAATGCACAGGGTTCATTCAGGGTTCTGTTTAATTTCATCATCTCGGATAAATTTCTCGTGACACCTGGCGTCCTTCAAGGCAACCACTTATAAAGATATTTTAATAGTAGTTATAATGTAATAAATAAATAATAAAGTATAACAACATTTCGAAGAATTGTTAATTTCAACATATATTGATATGCATGCCTATATATATATTTAAAAAAAATTGTGCATGATACAAGACTTGGAAGATTCAGAAAAACAAACATATATCTAATTTCTGCATGGAGACGAAGACCTGTTGGTCTGGTAACCGCGGTGAATGCAGCGGAAAAACAAAATAATAGTAGTACTAAGTAGTCCCTTTTACTTTTGAGTTATTAATTTGGTTTGATTCCAACAAAACAGAAGGAATGTAACTATAATGCTTGCGGCCTAAGCGACAAGCATGCTTTCGTGAGGATAATGTGTGTGAGGCGTGTGTGTGAGTGAGTGTAAGCTTGGACAGAGCCTTAGTGGACCAATAGGCACATAAGCGTAGACTAAGGGACATGAGTATAATCAGTACAAATTGACAATAAGACCGTTAATTAAGAATATATCGACGGAGACTTTTTTATTTTTTTTTTTTTTGCAAACGCAACTGAACTAGCCGGGCAAAAAAAATTTGCAACCCCAGCTCAATACGTTACACATTTTATGTCGTGATTTCAACGCTCGAAATCTCACCTTTGGTGGCCCCCGCGATGCAATGACTACTCGTTCCCCATTTTTGTGGGATGCTGTAAGCGAATATCTAGGCAACAGCCACCACTCTCTGATCATTTTTGAAATAAAGACCATAACGCGTTACATCCGGGGTACCTTCACCTCAAGAAGCTTGTTATTTCACAATCAGTCCAAAATTTCTCTCGACGGTAATTTTGAATCCTTTCAAATTACCCTTAGAAAAATTTTAAAATCAGCCAAAACTTACAAATTTGTTGCCAACTCCTACGATCCAAAATCGTGCCGGAATTTCAATCCAAAAACACGTTTCCGGAAACTTCAAAGTTCGAAGAAAAATTTCAACAATTATACTAATTCAGAAAACTACGGCGCTTTTATTGAATATATTATATAAGTGACCACACTTATGACAAAGTGTGTTTAGAAATAATTTGTGCTATAACAAATGCCATTTGTGAAACTTGCAATAGTAGTTAATCTGCTGAACATCTCATATTGAGATGTCGCAGGCTCGACGGTATTGGAAGTTTCAATTTAATCTCTTTACATCAATAAATTTGCGCCCATCTCAGAGGACTAGATTGCTTTATTAGAAAAGCGATTTTGTCTTTTTAGCTTACGATAATGTCTTACTACTCCTTACTTTTGCGCTCAATGAATTTTTTCTCTAAAATATTCTTTTTCAGCCAAAGTTTGCAACATTTGTCTTACATCACTCTATAGGCTTAACATATTCGTCTTAACATATAATGAGCTCACAAATGACAACGTTATAGAAACCAAGCAAAAAATGAATTCATTCTATCTCATTACTATTCTGTCTATCTATTATAATAAAAGACTTAAATTTGACTCAAGAAAAATACTACAAGTACACCACATACACTCCAACACATTAATGCAAGCCGTGGTGATCAATTAGCACCATATAATATGGACACACACCAACAAAAATCCACTTTTAGACCATACCAGTTTAAACCAAATTTTGTGTAAGCTAGGACCACAGAAGTCAAAATCAATAGAATTACATTAATTTCACTAACAACAACCGAAGTAATCAGACAAACTCATCAACGACTAGTTTAGTGCAAAAAGCTCTGTGTAATCCGCCCGGGATCTAACGTATATAGTGCATATAATCGTAAACGTACTCCCCGAACCAATGGATACCAATTCAGGTTAAACTCATTTAAGACCTACGACTATGGAAACGACTAGAACTACTCACCAGAAGTTGCATAACATTGATACGCCCTAGGCATAGGATGCACCTCGAGTAAGCCTGTGTGAACATTATCTCCATTAAGATGATCTAAACCATGGCTATGTGCAACATGGCATATTGTAGCAAAATCAGGCACAAATCAATGAAATCGGAGAAAACGAAAATTTTCTAACTTAGATATCAACAAGCATGAGCACACATTGCCTTATAAAAACATTTTATCCTCATTCGGCAGACCCCTAAACGTTTTAATCGGCAGTACGGCTTCGAAATGTAAAACTTGCAACACAATCTTAAACCAATGCTGACTTTATAAAAAAGATAGACCATTCTTCTCAGAATTTAAAGAACAAGGAAAAATAGACCTTCTTACTTGCACATTTCATAACTACTTTGACGGATTAATAGGACTCAATATTGTCTACAAAACTTATATTTAAATAACAAAGTTCTTATAACCAGTGTTCATGTTTACATATGCATATTTATCTTCTCCTTTTATTTTAATTTGTCTTTTTGCACATTATTATGACAGGTCAGTCGTTTGTCCGCTCAGTTTGTTATTCGTCACCATGTTTGTATGTATATCCATATGCGCAAAGTATATGCATACGATCATGGTGATGCATGTCGTTTCTCCGCTCAGTTTTTTGTCAGCATGGTTTTATGCATATGGTCATGCAATCACCGTTCGTTCATTAAAATTCCCCAGTTTGTTTACACATTAGAACACTCTATATTTTATGTACGTCAGCATGTTGTCTACATATACATACATATGCATATACATGGATAAACGATTCTTTTTCTCACGTATACAGTTTATAAGCTAGTTATTTTAGTAAATAAGAACCTTGTTTCTTATTAAATAAGATAGACGAATAACCCATGTAAAATCAAAACCACTTTGTTTTTATTTCTCTAATCGGTATTGCGGTTCAAGTGTCTGAATATCAATTCAATAAAAAATTCCTCAATAGCTCACACAAGGTTGTGTGGTTCAAAGACAGAGAATCGGTAATTCAACGATACTAATCCATTTTTAACCTCAGAACCTCAGAATAACTTAACCTCAGAAAAAGTATTAGTCCCTGTACTTCCGTAAGTTATTATAACAATCCCCAGGTACTGTGCGTGGAAGTGGCTAACGGTTCGAACGAATAAAAAATTTGCATCGAGCAACCTATCAAAACAATACCATATAACACGTACGACTTAGTAGAAGTAAATAATTTCCGTATAAACAGCAGCAGCCCTTTTAACACAAACAACAAAACCAAGCTAATAAGATCAGACAATCAACTCCGCTGAATGTAACACGCAACGATGGCATCACGACTTCGAAAAAAACTCTTAAGATCTCCTGCAACACGCAAACCGTCGGAGTAAAAGGCGACACAATCCAACCAAAGGAACCAACCACTCCCAGGGCAGATCATAACAATTTGTAATAACACTGTCAAACATATCACGTGTTGATGATGGCACAGCCTTAATACAACACGGACCGTGTAACATAAACCTAAGTGACATCTGGTAGTACGGACTACCCTGAGGCAACGGATTCCTAAAAATTACATTTGAAAGCCGAAGTAACATTAGACCACTCCTAAACATGGACGAAACAACACTCTCAGCATTAAAAATTGAGCAATTCCAAAAGAGAAAACTCCTTGACGAACTACAAATACGCGCAGAAATGAGCAACTAACATATACGCAAGAAAATCAGCGACAATATTTTGCACAAAGCAAAATAACAATGAAATTTTGACACAGAAGCATCTAAATACCCGCAGGCCATCACTTTATTCTAAGAAGTGAGGAGTCCGTCACCGTTCTTTGCCATTAATTTAACTTACAATGGCCCTTAACCTGATTGAGTACTTAGTTTGGACCTTAATCTAATATTCCGTTCTTAAAACTGTTTGCTTAGTTTATTAAACACTTCAAGAATGAAAGCAAGAGATTTCAATAAATTGATTTTTAAAGATAACAACCATAAGATTGTTTTCTCTTTTTTTAAACAAACGTTAGATGACTAACGTTTTGAATTCTTCGAATTAAATACTTATTGTTTTATGAAAGACTGATTGAATATAATGTGCTAGATGAAATGGAAAAAGAGGCGAGCCTACATGTAGTCAAACAAAAACAGATAAAAAGGCGTTAACAATTAGCAAAATTTTGTAAACTGCAATATAATTTGTTATTCAATACATCAGAAATGTAAATTAAAGAAATTGGCAGTAAAATTATAACCTCTAACACTTTTAGATTCTTTCCAGCCAGTTAAAGCTACACTTTAAAACAAAAGGACATTTTCCGCTTTTTTTTATAAATATTTTAATAAAGCTTTACTTTTATTTTCACGGTGGTGCATATGGGCATTGTTCACGGTTGTGCACGTTTTTTTTAAATCGCAATAGGCATCTACTCTGGGTTGTCCTAATCAAATGAGCAACAAGCATTGATTCAAACGAGCATTAATTACATGTTGTTTTAAATTCTTTTAGGATACGCTCTCATTATACGTTGGCTGACCTTCTGTTGTTTTATCCGAACTCATTTCTCATTTCTATTTCAGTTTGATGTAAAACCCACGGTTTATATAACACCAAACATTTATAAGAACTTTTAAAATGCTTTGCAATGGCTAATATAACAACAACAAGTACGGCCGAGTAAATACAAGTATGTCGGCGAACATACTTGTTGGTGTATGCCGCGAATATGAGTGCAGGTGTGTTCAATAAATACAGTTTTTTTTTTCTGCACTGCTTGGAAATAAGAAATTTTTTTTTTATCAGCCTCATCAAAATAGGATTTTTAAAAAAGTTATCAAACGTCTTATTAGCAACACATATGAGCTATAAGCTTTCAATTGTTTTTCAAAAAAGGGAAGCGAAATTGCAAGTAACTTGGGAATTACATTACCACTAACATCGGCTATAATAACGAAGAGGAAAACTTGGCGTTCTTTAATTTCCAGTATACTTTATACATTATATTATTTTTGTAACAACAAACACTTTTTTCTCACGTCACGATAGATGTTGCAGCAAGCATGACATAATCTACTTATTTGTTGGTTGCCTTCCGCTTCTCCCAAAACATTAAAGTGCATATGCGAATTAAAATTCAAACAATTTTTTGCTGATGCATTGGTCTTTGCGGAAACCAAACGGGAGATCTCGACAGCCAACAATGTCGTTGAGTTATATTTAGAATTTAAAATCGAACAGCAAAAACTACAGGTATTGATTTCCATATTTTCAACATTACTACTCAAACCATGTTCAGCAGCTATTTTATCACCGGTGCGATAAACAGTAGACACTGTGGATGAGAAGCTGGTTTGCAAGTTGTCAATGAAAGATCTGGTAAGATTTTGCAAACTGCCGTTTGTTCCTTTGTTATCACCATAATAATGGCATTGTAACGATTTTAACGAACGAGCTTTTAAGTAAAGATCTATTTCCAATTTGCTTAAGTTTCGAAGTGGTCGTACAAGCTTGATTCCATCGCTCAAACGGTTGTCTATTAAATTGACATCCAGGGCTGCTGTTATGCCTCTTCCCAAGCAAATAGCCGTCAATAGATCTGAAGCCAAAGTTGTGCTAATATCAGCCTTAAAGATAAACTGACAGTTAAAATGCTTAGCTGCTCTTGCTATTAATTTACTCCGCTGATGTTTAACAAAATCTTGACGCGAAGTTAAATTTTGTATTTGATTAATACACTCGACAAATTTTTTCTCTCCGGTCACATCTCGTTTCAAATATTTAACATCGATTTCACTAAAGTGGCATATTGATCTTGCGACATCTTTATTTTTTAAAAAAGGCACTATGTAACTTTGAAATTCCTTATAGCTAGCAAGAAACAGTTGCATCGTCTTTAAAAAAGTCTCGGTGCCACCAAGTTCTATAGCTTCATCAAAGATCAAAGCAAGCTCGTCTACGTATAAGACTATGACAGAACAACGTAAGCGTTTGAAATCGTCTTGACTCTGAGCATAATGTAACATGTCCAACAATACCACAGATTCAGCACTACCATCGAAGAGTAACATGACCTTTGCACCACTGGGTAAAATTTTTGCCGATCCAAGAGCGGCTCTGAATTTATGACGAGTGTATAGCAGAAAACAATCTGAACATTCAGCTTGACGAAATGTTAATTTATATATGGCTCCAGAGCTGCCGCATTTATAGCAATTATTCGCCTCTAACACGTTTGACACCAAATTCGTACGAGGTTCCTCATCGGCTATCATAGTGTACGCGCCGCCTTCATCATCAAAATCCTCTTCTCCTATGCTGCACATTTTCTCATTTATATATTTGCATTACATTACATTTTCCTCACTTCGTAAATCCAGCACCGTTCATAAAAAAAATTGTGCGATTATTCTTGAAGCACCGTTTAAGTGAAAGAAAGGAAATTCTATTTTCTACGTTAAAAAGTTATATGAAGTGCTGACAAAAAACAAAAGCGTAAGAACGTATTATTTTTATATGTATTGCACATGTGTACATAAATTTGACAAAAAATTTATCGATTCATTAGCCACTCAAAAATCTACTGATGAGCTGGACACAGTGTTGCTTTTCGTTTTCACTAATTGTCAAAGTAAAATTGATTATACGTGAGTGTATGTAGTCGAACATATTGCTTGGATTGCTTATAGTGTCGAAGGGGATATTCGCTAAATTTTCAAAATTTTCGCCTGTTTTGTTTCTGGTAGGCAAAACAAAATTACGTGATTAATTTCTCAAGCGGTCATTTACATTTTTAACAAAAAAAGGGAGAAAAATCAAATTATATTGCCACTTATTTCAAATACGGAAAAAAGATTTCTTTCACTTTATTAACTTTACTTAAAAAAATCACTCTTCGAAGGAATTCAACAATTCTATGCTTTACTAATGTTTATGTAAAATAAATCTACTCAAGCGGTCAAATCTTATATGACTTTGTCGACTAATTGTGTGGTTAACTAATTTTGTGAATTGGAGAAGCGTTTACGATTATCAAAAAATTACAAATCGAATAATTTTCATGTGGAAGTGAGTTGAGATTAAACATTTTCGTTTACATATCCCATATATATCTTATTCCAAAAGTCATTCATTTGCACATAATGAAAAAGAAGCAATCTACACAAAAAAACGTGAAGAAGAAGCAATCTAAACCAAAAAACCTGAAAAAGAAGCAACCTACACCAAAAAAACTAAGAAACGGATATACTTTCGCAATTATGATATTTTTTTAACAGTAATTTATTTTTCATTCATTCAATCATTAGCTAAATGATAGTACTCGGAATTGTGAACAAAGGTAATTACTAAGAAATAACAATATTTACATTAAATTTTAATTTACAGAAGACGAAAATAAAGAAAAAGGTGGCTTAAGAGGAACAAAGTTTTTTAAAGCGTAATACATTATAGAAGTTGTAAAGTAAGTTTCCATTTGGTTTGCGGTAACGCCAATCAATGTATATTCCATTTTACGGGAGACTTTCATTGCTATTGTGACTCTTGTTTTACTTTAGACTATGTCGAGAAAGAATTATCAATTTCGAAGCCTTTATCGAAGAATCGTAAGGGGACAACTAAGCGCCTACGGTTTTAAATATGGGCAGCTTTTGGAACAATTTTTTCTTCAAGCTGTCGATTCAGGGATTTAGTAAATATTTTTATATAAGTGCCTTTCTTTTGTATTCAAGCAGAAATTTCCATTGTCTGGATTCTTGGAAAGCATTTCAGGTTATTGATGCTGAGATAGAGATAAATAATAATAACATTTTATATATAAAGGACTTATGTAAAATGGTGGGTCCTCTAAAGGAATTATTTGCTAGCAAGGAATCCAATTGGATTAAAGAATCAGTGCAGGCGGCCGCTAATTTTGGAGATGGTCTTTATGTTATTACGTTAAAAAATTCAACATATAAAAATTATGATAAATAAACGAAGCACAAATAAACATATAAGCAAATTGCAACAACAAAGTACATACAGTACTGGATTTACAGCAAAAACCACGCGCGGTTCTAATTTTGCAGCAACAAAATACATATGGTCTTACTATTAAAATGTAAACAATAACACGTGCGTCGAAAATGTAAACAAAAAACAGAATTTGTAACAACAAACAAACACGGTACTACTTTTACAGCAACAAAACACCTGGTACTGGATTTATTCCGTATGCCGCAATATTCATTTGTCTAAATAATCCCCGTCCTCGTTATGAAATACTAATGGTTATTACTTATTTTCATAAAATGGCCTTTTTTGTCTATTTCCTTGTTGTTGAAATACTTCCTTTCGGATGGATGGATATGAAAAAAATAAAGGAAATATTCAAATAGAAGACGGTTAGACAGGTTACTTTATTTAAATTATTATAAGAAAAAATGCACTTACTTACTTAAATAATAAATCTCCTTGTATATATATATATCTAAAAAAATTGTCTCAAATATTGTTCCTTTTCTTCACTTCCAGTTTTTCAATTTTTAAAAACATTTTGTAAAAATCTTGAAGGAAAAATTTTTCTTTTGAATTCGCTATACATCTCTTTGATTTGTAAACAATTTCATATGTTTTCTTTTGGTTTCGCTATACCTCCTTTTGAATTCGCTGCACCTCCTTTCGAATTCGCTGTATCTTCTTTTGAAGTCGCTGTACCTCCCTTTTTAAGCCATTGGTACATTGCTCTTACACCGAAATCTCTTATATAGCAAGATTTGCAAGAGAATACAGACGGTACTATTTTTACAACAACAAAATACATATACACAAAAATAATAGTTTTTTTATAAATACTGGTTTGCAAAACTTTTTTACGTGGCAAGGTGTACTTTCGTATTTCGTTAATTTTTAAAATCTGGCATCTTTGATCAGCAATTCGTTTATTCGTTAACCATCTCTAATCGCTCTGTGACACAAATTGTAAGTGTGCTAGTGTTAATAAAATTTTTTTATTTCAAAAGCCCAATTTTTATTTAAATTTATTAAAAATCGTTAATTAATTATTGTTACGTACTCGTAAAAAATTGTTACCTCAAAAATTTAACAAAAAAACTATTTTGTTTCTGGCACAAATATTTCGCCAAAAACTTTTCGCCTAAATAACGAGTAGGAAAATCGAGAAAAAATTTTTTCTGGTCGTTCTATTAACGAACGGCAGGGTGAATAGCATGTAAAAAAAAAATCAACGCACTTAAAGCTTATACACACACACGTAGCAATTATGTTACAAATCGCGAATAAATTGTAAATTTACCAAAAAAAAAAATAAGAAAAATTGTTACAATAAATAGACATTCAATGTCGGTGCAAAAAGTTAAATGATTTTTATTTCAATTTTCAGAAAACACGTGTTTTATCTAAAACAAGGTTTAGAAACGTATATTTTACGAAAAAGTACATTAAATAAGAGGTGTAAAAAATTGTTCAAGCGTTAAAAAATTCCCGCTATAGCAACATCAAAAACTATATTATTAAAAAACAACATCAGCAATAAATAGCTTCAACATGTTAATAAATAACACTGAAGCTTTAAAAAGTTGGTTGGTGGTAGTACTGGAACCACTGTAAGTTGCAAATCGTGATGCTAGTTTTACATAAATAGCTTTGCTTATGCTTGCGTGATACATTTTCAGATGTGATGCAGATTCTTCAGCTCTAGCACGTTATGTATTGGCATTATTAAAAAAAGATAAACCCGAAAAAGAACTGAAACGAGTTATGATTGAACAATTGGATGTGTTTTTGACTGAGGAAACGAAATCATTCGTCGAAAGACTTTTTACGGCGATCTCTACAGAAGAATACCTAAAATTGCCGCCTCCTGCTACGGCAAGTAAAACGGACAAAGATAACGAAGAGACCACCACTGATATTATAACGGCCACAGACACTGATACTCAAACTGTGCGATCCGTTGCTGTTGGCGCGCCAGCAGGAAATGTTACAAATGTGATAAAGCAACATGAAAGCAATCATGGAACAATCAATAATCATGAAAGCATCAAAGTGACAGATGCTACTTCCACCACCACTTTAACCGCTAGCATGTATACGGATAAAAATCATACACCACCTATTGAAGAAGTGAGTATAATATGAAATAAAGTACACAAGTTTGTTCATTTGGGCTGTGTTAATTGTTTTTTTTTGTTGTTGTCTGCTTTAGAGCAAAACCAAAGATGTTCTCATTTCCAATAATGCAACTGCGGTCGCAGAACATACCCCGTCTTCAATATGGTCTCATCATCAACCATCTTCGCAACACATCCAGTCACAACAACAACCGCAACCATATTCAGCTCATTATAATTATCATAATCCTTCTTCAGGAAAGAATGAAATAGCATCATCTACAACGCATACTTATCCTGTGGGTGGTGGGGGGGGAAATGGAGACAGCGACCGTCATCACCATCACCATCGAAGCGCAAGCCCTCCGACGGTTACCCGCACTATCACTGCTGATAAAGAAAATCAACCGAGGGAGAGTCGCAGGCGGCGAGCTTCGTTGCGTTCACGATCTCGATCGCGCTCGCGTTCCAATGAACGATTTTCGCGCCGCTCTCGTTCTCGCGACCGTCGCATTAATGAACGTGAAAAATCCCAAAGACAATTTCGCAACAAATCGCCGCCTGTTGCAGGTGGTTGTGATAATTCCAGGTATGAGCGCCGCCGGGGGGGTGGAGGAGGTGGTGGCAGTATTGGTGATCGGCGTCGTATGATAGTGAACAGTAGTAATATAAGTGGAGGAGGAGAGCGTAAGGGAAATGCTCTAAGCGGTGGTCGTTCAGCGAACCATTCATCGAACTCACCACGCAGTCGCTCGCCTTCCTTGGATCGCGCTAATAAGAATAAGAGATCTCCCAGTACTGGCCGTGGTCAATTGCGCGGTGTGGTTGGCTGTGCTACGTCGCCAGAGTCACGCCACCACCACGAATCTGAAAAACGTCAAAGATGTCGCGATTTCGATGAGAAAGGTTACTGTGTCCGTGGTGAAACTTGTCCATGGGATCATGGCGTTAATCCGGTTGTGTTCGAAGGATTAAACAACACAGCTTTGATAAGTATGTCACTACGTGAATATAATCCCGACGCTCCCGATCTTTGGTCTCGCGCGGGACCTCCCAGTGCGGCTATGGTAAACGCTGCAACTCCGGGGACCTTAATCGCTAGCTCTGCAGCTGCCGGTATCAATCCATTTTCCGGAACTACACGTACCGGTGGCGTTATGATGGGCGGCCCCGGCGGACCTGTTGGATTTTCTCAAGGACCTGACAAAGTTAGTAATGGTGCCGCGGATTACGTGCGCAATACAGCTGGAGTTGGATTTCGGGCAGCAGCCCCGATGATACCATTTCCCTTTAATCCAGCCGCGGTAACTACTCCTTTGCAGCGCGAGCTTATACCTATACCAGTGGTAGATGCTACTGGTGGAGCAGTCGGTGTTGGCGGCGATGTAAATGCCACCCTACAAGCACAGGGTAAAAGACGTTTTGAGTTGGAAGACTCTGTGGCTATAGCCGAAGGGCCACCCAAACGTAAAATTCCAGCACATAGTCGACTTGGGCCACGCGTACCTAGCATGCAAAACTGCTCACTTGAACTACGCAAAGTACCACGTGGTCTTAACACTATTGCCCACCTGAACAACCATTTTGCCAAATTCGGAAAAATTGTTAACATCCAAATCTCTTATGACGGTGATCCAGAAGCTGCTATTGTAACATTCTCTACACACGCCGAAGCTAACGTGGCATATCGCAGCACTGAAGCCGTGTTAAATAATCGTTTTATTAAGGTGTTTTGGCACACATCTGCTGACACCCCGATATCCGGCGATGGTAATACCGTAATAGGTCAACAGACGGGGGGAGGACGCAAGAATAGTCAATACCATTTAAATAATGTGCCAGCTATA
Source organism: Glossina austeni (assembly GCA_000688735.1). Lineage (NCBI taxonomy): Eukaryota > Metazoa > Arthropoda > Insecta > Diptera > Glossinidae > Glossina > Glossina austeni. The sequence goes on from KK502673.1 coordinate 308,335, forward strand.
CCAACCCCATCAGCAGATTCAGCAAAAACGGCCAATGTTAGTCAAAATCAAGCTGGTCCAAACGTAAACAACAATAATAATAACGCCAGCATTCAAGATGCCACGACAATCGCTAATACGACAGCAAACACAACTATCACCACCACAACTGCAGTGGCGGCCACCCATGTACCGACACCCTCCTTAAGACTCAAGAACAATGTACCGCCACGCCCCGTTGGCGTAGCAAATGCTATCATTCGCAAAAAACAAGAGGAACAAGTAAAAGCTGTAGCCCAACTGGCCAACGGTTTACGCAAACGTAAGCAGGAACTTTTGCAAAGCTATTTAAAGCAAATGAAATCAGCTTTAGAGTTAGTAGAACGATGTGAGCCATCAGATCCTCAACGTGGCAAAACTTTGGAAACAATCAAAGTACTTCAGGGAACCATCGACAGATTACGCAAAGAAATTGCTACCGAACAGGAGCAAATGCAAGCCCAAATTCAAAATCAGCAACCACCACCGCCAGTGAAAAAAACTAAGGAGCAACAGAAAAAGGAATTGCTTGATATTGAGTTGGAGCTATTTGCGCAGCAGCAGGAGGGCAATGATACTACTGCTATACAAAAGCGGTTAGAGGAATTACAGCGAAGTCTTGGTATAGTGCCTGGTAGTACTCCGTCGACTGCTATTACTCCAACAGTCCATGGTTCCCCTAACAATTTGGCCAAATCCAGTCATTACATGGCTGCGAGCAGGAATAACGCGCGTGCACGAAGCTCCTATCCTGAAGGTTCCACCAGAGTAGACAGACGTCCGAAGACCATTGTCGTAACGGGCTTTCATAGTGAAGAAGCTGATTTTGTTCTCGGGCACTTTAAGGTAGTTTAAAATATAAATTATACTCCAATTTCTAATCGTTTTTTTAAACTATCTATAAATAGCATTTCGGGGAAATTACAAAGCATGATATGGATTTGGAAAAACCTCAGTTGATACTCTCTTACGCTACACGCATAAACGCTGAACAGGCGATATTGAGAGGCAAATTATTCAAAGATAAACGTTTGCAAATTGTTTTTGCTCCAGTGGTACAGACGTCAAACGTAGCCTCCGGCGCTTTTAATAAAATGAGAGCGATAGCCAGTCCAGTGTATAAAGAAGCCACAACAGCAGAACTTAACAAAACAAGCCAGCCTCAAGAAGCTACCACAGCTGCCATATCTTCACCCAATCCTAGCCAGTATAATAGCGAAACAGAGGCTACTGCCACAGATACTCTGCCCGAATTAAGGCTTGAAGATGAAGAAGAGGATGAAGAATCTGAAGACCGCTCGTGGCGACGTTGATTCTTGCCAAATCTAAACAAAAGCCATGCCAAACGTAAACAACATAGTCTAAGGTATAGGCTTTAAAAATATACTTCACGTAATTTATTGTACGAAAATTTAGACGCATGCAACACCCAAAAAATTGTGCGCTAAAAAGCGTAGAAATTTCAATACTTTTTTCTATTTCCTCTTGTAAATTCAAACAAATCATTAATTTCGTAATATCAGGAACATTACAAGCACACAAAGAGATATCTTAAGCCAAGCTTTTTCAAATCCAGGAGTTCAACTACAGAGACTCAAAAAAAATAAGTTAAACTCTCAAATTAGTGCTAACTTATGGAAACCAACCTTGAAAACCTTCACCTAAGTGGTTTAAGAGAAAAAATATTGTGTTAGAAAAGTACATACGTACCAATTCAATATTTTATCTTTCGTTGTCAATCTGGATCGTCAAAGTACACAATATTGAGGTTTTTGTAATAAAAATGAAAAATACACGTGATATATATATACATGGACATTTTACTTTTTATAAATTAAAACTTCCTTCGCAAACAGATGTCTAATTTGCTTTCCGTGCCGTTTCTCTAATTTTTATTAATTAATAGTATTCTTAATTTGATTGTTTAGTTAATACTTTCTACGTTGTGGATATTATCTGAAAATAATTAATAGAGAAAAATTAATAAAGAATTGAATCACTTCATTTGAAAAAGAAATTCGATAATAAATTTTGAAAAAACAAAAGGAAAAGTTATTAAGAAAGAATAGAAAGATAAAATAAGAAAATCATTATTTAATGAGAATTTAAATATATATAAATATCAAAAAATATAAAAAGTAATATAATGTCATAAATAAAAAATAATATAGATTATTATTTGCTATTGATTTCACAAGATACGTTGTGTGTGTTTCATTTTTGACTTCAACTTGGTAAATCCCGTGTTACCGTGGACGTGGAGTGTTTGCTTACTTAAAAAACTATGTAAAATTTGGCTGGCTAGTTAATTTTTTTAACACACGACAAAAATTGAGATGTAGATAATATTATATTGCATTTGTTTAGCATATTTATATTGCTGGAAGAGATATTGCTTATTTTCCTATAACTAAAGTCAAATAAACATCGAAAAGGAAAGTCTTTGTTTAAATACATTTCTTGCATTCTATTTTTACATTGCATTAAGTCTCTTTTATACATCACTTGTGGTATAGGGATTTATACCACACCCCGAAGGACTTGAGTTAAACGTAACGTTATGATAGTTACACTCACGTTGTAGGGGCGTATCATCTTCGTGTTATATGTATCTAATGGTCGGCCTTGTTCGACTATAATGTTCTGACTAGTTTCTATAATGATTTCAATACAAAACGAATGGTCACAAACTTCTTTCGGAAACACCGAAATTTCCGATTCCTTAGCGGTACATGCGATGCCGCAGACGGGGCTACTACGATTTCTCGTTGTTATTCTAAGTACAAAAGCACAACGACTCTCAACAATAACTTTGTGTCATGTATATTATGTTTTACTTGTTTTTCTTTTTTTTTTTCTTGCTTTCAAAAATATTTGAGAAAAATATTTGAGAAACTCGTCTTCGGATACGTAGTAATGCTCAAGGCAACGATGTAACCGACAGGGAATACCTAAATGATGTATTTAGAATCGGTATGGAATTGAACAGAAATAATAAGTGGCCAGGAGGGGAACTACCGGTGGGCAGAAGATTGTTACGACAAGATTTGGTGTCAACGGCAGAAGCGGACCCATTGTTAACGACGGCTCAAGCTAACGAGGAAACATTAACAACATCATCTTATTCCTTGTCAACGCTCTATACAAATATGGAGTTTCCAAACTCTTTTACCATATTAAAAAATGCTGCAACAATTTTTCTCTAAGAATTTGGACCGCCCTTTTTAAAAAATATCATCGACCCCAGCAAGTTCACTGATATTATGGAATTTCTTGGTTCGAAATTACCCGGGAATATTGTTCGTTTTCTTTTGATTTCAACGAGAAGTTTTATTGAATGTTACCTTAAGGCGCTTGAAATTCGCTTTAAAATGGTTATTAGTACAGAATTGTTTTTAATTAATATCATGTATTAGCAAGCATGTATAATAATTCTCCCACATGTCTCTCATGTTTACTGTAATTTGCGTTGCGTTCATCAGCTCCAGATGAAGCAAAAGTGTATTATTGTTATTTTATTTTTTTGCTATTATTATGATAAAAAAATGAGCTTTGAAGCGAAAGAGACAGTGAGCTATTGAAATTGACAATCGTTGTGAAAAAGCACAGGGAAATTCAGAAAAGTCTGGATTTGTACAATCAAAGCACAATAACAATGAGAAAAATTAAATGAGCGAGTCTGAATTTGCACTTGTCGTAAGTCGTCACAGCAATAAAGGAAATTTGCTTTCATATTTTCATGATTCATTGCAATTTACTTAAGAAACACAACGTTTATTTTCAAACGAATATTTTCGGTACTCACAGAATCGAATAATCGGTGCTCACACAATAATATAAATTGTGAAAATATATTATCAAGTAAGGGCAAGACGGCTAGCTAAACGGCAATTTTCATATGGTATATATGATATTTTTATAGTATATTTGTATAGCATTATGTATGGGACATATAATAACTATAATAACTAATAATAATAATATAATAATTATAACAATACCTAAGATACAGGTCAAACTTTTGAGCGAACTCAACAGTATAACTGAAGAAGGTTTCAATAAATAATCGTACAAGTTTGAAAACAGATTCTCAATTACAGACATTACAGACGCATCATATTGGAATCAAGCCTCATAACGGAAAGATTGAATGAAATTTTTAAAAAATACCCGAACTCTAGTAGAAACGCTAGTGAGAATAAAGCCCAACTTCTAGAAAAATTTTATATCCGACACATGAATCCAAAAATAATTGCGCAAGGTTTATTCATCTTTACCCTTCAAAATAAAGATGAAAATAGACAAGATCTTATAAATACTGATAGACACAAGAGTAAATAAATATTACATCTAATCCTTGCTTTTACCAAACACATTCCCTAACGATAGAATATCCTACGGTAACACTGCCTGTGGAAAAATTCGAATTTTTCACCACATTTTCATCAATCTTTGTGGACTAAAAGATCTTAAAATCAAATTCTCTGTACTCCCGGAACTCGAATCATTGCATGCTATTCTAGAAAATGATATCTTAAAGGGATTATCAGCAGTCATGCACACTGCTGAAAGTTGCATGACGATACGGGAAAAACATTAAGGTAGCGTTCGAATAGCGCAAGTGCCAAGCGGTAAATAATATCCAAATAAAAACGGGTAAAATGACAGATAAGCAGGAAGTAAAATTGAAAATATAATGGGGCGATACCCCACATACTTATAGAGAAAACCAAAATTTCGTCTACTTATTAAACCATGTATTTAACAGTAACTTTGGATTTCTGATATACGGACTAGGCTGACAAAAGAAATTTCAAACAACTTGAGCGAGTTAAAGGCCGTTTTAAGCTTGTTTCGTGAAAATGGAGAAAAGCTAGTTGAAGTTCTATGAAAAAGAGAAAAGCTAGTTGAACTTCTATGAAAATGTTACTGACTAAAAAATATAACATCAAATAAGTAAATGAATGTATTTAAAAAATTATATATTTTGGGAAACGAAATAATAAATTGAAAAAAAATAAAATTTTTGGAAAGTATATTAAGTTTGCTAAGTTTGGATCACGCCGTACAATGTTTTAAGAATCTCACAATATGCGGGCTTTTACGAAAACTGTCCCTTTGCGTTAAAATAATTAAATTTTTGGTGTATTATTACAAAGACTAGTGAGTAAGTGTACAAGGCGAAGTGAGTGTGCTGCTGACAAACATCTTCGGTTTGTACGTCTTTATCACAAGCTTCAAATTTCGAACTCTCAGACGTAACACTGCCGTTTTAGGACACTTTACAGATGACGCAGGCATTAAACAACATTTGTCACTATCAGGACTCGTTGTATACTTGCGAAATTAATTGGTTGAAACAATTTGAACTGCATTGAGTTGAATTTTCGCTAAACGGCCAAATGCCGTTATTGGGTTTTTCTTTTACGCGGTCGATAAACCCTTTTGTTTACTATGAAGAGCATAGAGTTGGTTTGAATAAATGAGAACTGTGAAATTTATGATGTTAATGTGAAATGAATGAAATGAACAAAATCATACCACTTTCTATGAAATCCGTACCGTTTTCTAGGAAAATGAACAACAGCTGAAAAAAATTCTCCCCGCAACATTTTCATTTTGTTTATGTTTCTACGCAAGTCTTTCATCCTGGTGTTTGGAATTTTTTAGAAAAAACTCACATGGATAATGGATGCATATTTATTTATTTATTTTATTAATGAAATTTTAAACAAAATTTAATTTTTCAACTATATAATTACTTAAAAATAGCTTTGGCAGCTCATTTTCATTAATAAAGAGATATTTTGGGGGAAAAATTATATACATGGGTATGTAACAGGTAATTTTACAGTTCCAACTTGTACAGGCCCCAAAGAAACGCCGTCATCTCCAACCGTTGAAACGGTTTCGTGACGCCTTAAATCATCTTGTAGTTTTGTAAAGTTTTGTGCTCGCAAATTGGCTTTTTTCGCCCAAAAGCATAATCTAAAAGAGAACTAAGGGTGCGTTGGATTGAAAATATTAGATTGTTTCCTATACCTTCTTTTCAGCCTCAAAGCATTTTTGCGCCAATTGATCACGCTCCTCCTGCAATATTTTGTAGTCAAAATTAGCTATGTTTATGGAATTGCGGCACATTGATGTCCTTTGCCAAGTTGATTCCAGCGCCTGCAATGCTTGCATTATATTTTCAGGTGTTTAATAGGCTTTAGGTCTGTTTAATAGGGAATGTGAGCAATTTTCCAACTATGAAATGGAAAAATAATACTTCTTTTATAAACCGTGTAAAGGAAGAAACCAGCTAAGGGTTTTTTTGAAACAAAAGGGATTTAGCAAGCGCAAAAAGAAGAACACCTGTGCCTACAAAACGATCTCCGTCTTTGCCGTAAGAAGCCTGCCGACGGCTTTTAATATGATAATAACCATCTACCCCTCCACACGTGGGACTTTAGTCACAAAGTGCTACTGGGCAACATCAACCTGGCTAAAGACATTGGATTAGACATGCGAGCAGTAGTTTGCGACAGGAATCTCGCCTGTAAAGAAGCGGTACACGCATTACCCGATGGAATCCTACTAATACACGATTATATACCTCTCCTCACAAGATGGACAGAAAAAATAGAAAAGCGCAAAAATAATACGACATTACAAAAATTCCAAAATTGTACAAAACGTTCGAGCCCACTAATCCACTCTGCGTTCAGAGAGGAGCTGTTCTAGCGGTCGCAGCACCGTGCTACACAAATGATTTGGTGCAATTCTTCAACGACGCGACGCCAGTCACGCTACAAGCAACGATTAACGAAAACGTGTTCCGAAACGACACCGAAATTGCAAAGCGGACATGCGAGATATTCACGATGCTGTTAAAGTTCGTCAATCTATTTCATCGGAGCTCCATAATGAACGAAAAATGGGAGGAGCTCAAACGCGAACTCGCGCGAATTAGCGACTATTTTATGACTGTTTTTAAGAAGAACGCCCTTGCTGTTGCCACAGAAACAACAATACAAAACATCACCAAATTAGTGGAAGATTTAATGAAGGCTTACCCTAGTACAACTTTCGCCTCGTACAGTGTAAGCGAAGACATTCTTGAGGGGTTCTTCGTGAATATATCTCCATCAAAAAGAAAGAGCACCAGATCGGCCGACGAAATCTTGCGATTGTGTAATCGTCTTTGGAGCCTGCAGGTGTTTCGATATAAAAGAGGACTGAAAACAGACAATGATTACCTCCTCGTCAACGAGATGAGTTACCGAATTGAAGAAGAGCCCGAAGCAGAGTACAAACCATTCGACCTCGATGAGAAGGTGTTTGCAGATCTGCGCAAACTGCAACTTAAGTACCATGAGATAAGATACTTGCGCCCATTACCACCTCATTGCTTGCTCGTCCTTAGGTAACTATAATGTTACATAGGTATATTTATAAATTTTTTAAAATAGAATTATTTTAGATTAGAACAAAAATCACCAAGTCCAACACGCTCCGCCCACCGCTTCATATACAAGAAGGTTCACCGTATGCCAAAGGTAAATTTACATTTATCCTTTCTTATTATTATGTATTCATTTGCTTTTATTTCATTTTAGATTTAAAGAAAAAACATACGCACTATTGCTTCAGCAGAATGCAATGCTTCCGTAGGCCAAGTGGTAAGTTTGTGATCAACTTTATATATAAAGTTTAGTAATTATATTAATTTTCCTTTACAGATAAAAGCCACTCCGCTCAACACATCACCACTGTCAAGCAGCGTGCAGCATACCGGCGCAGTATGTATTCATATTATCTTATGTAGATCTTGTATGTATTAATAAGCGCGGCTTTATTTATTACTGCAAGTATTATTATAATTTTAAGTTACGTTTATAATGGTGTAAAATTACGTTTTGTAATGGCTTACGTGGTGTAGTGGCCTACAGGGGAGCCAGCCATTTAAAATAACTGGTAACGCGCCCATAACGGTACCTCAAGCTGATACGGAACAAATTTTGGTTTTTTACCTTATCCAAGTATGCGTCAGAAATTGGTCTTACCACCTCCTGCTAAGGCCGATCATAGGGCGGCTTGTGATTCGGCTGGTGATTCGCAACCCGACTCTTGTTTGAAACTTTCAAGGTTTTTGTTCGCTCCGAGATATTATTTTCCACGTTTTATCCGCATGGCTAGATTCTGCAAAAAAGAATAGGCCGCGGATGTTATAGCAGCCACACAACTCAACTCAACAAGTCATTAACAAAAGTAATGTAGAATATAATAATCATACGCCTAAGTGTACGCATATTGGAATCCATCTACATCCAGCTTTGACGATATATTTATTATGCTTATCTTATTCTTTTTCAAAAGCATCACCAACCTCAACACTCAGTTGTATGTGTGTTGTAACGATATTCTTACGCATCTCTTATTATGTATGCTATCTTAGATATGATCGAACATGTATACATGTTCTTATGTCTGTCTTATTGCTAGTGCTGACCTAAATACCAAAACGTATGAACGTGAAACCGTTGGGTATGTGAATCAATTATTTCTATATTAACCCTCTCAAACCTAAGAACCAAAGTAATCCTACGGCGTATTTATTTAGTATTAAGCTACTTATATTTATATTAAATACATATATAATAAAATTTTTGTTTTCACAAACTTTATTAGGTTACAAACCATTTGCTGTTAGCATCAACGCTTAAAGATGAATGTGTAAGAGCCAGATTTCTCTCTTTAGCCGATTTTAGCTGTTCCCGCAAGTCTTCATTTCTTTTATTGGTATCATTCAAAAGTTGCTGGAAAAAAAATGCTTCGGAAAAGTCAAGATTTTTACATCATCGTCTCACAATTACCACCAAAGCTGCTTGACCACCTTGTCCATCTCGTAATGCCTTATTATCTATTTCCAATCTTTGCAATTTTTCTAAAAGATCAGTAGATTGCAGCTCCTTGCACATAGTTTTGAATGTTTTAGATGCCAAGAACAATTTTCGTATAATAATCAAATAATAATTGTATGAAGTGCTTATTACTGTCTATATTAGTAAACCATTGACCACATTTAAGCTCGTCTATTATTGTTTTTTTTTAACAAGTTATACTTGCTACGTTCTAGCGCAGTTATTGTACATTCCGTATTTTTATTTTCAAATTCAAATTTTACATTTTTACTCATTTCTTAGTCTAATTTGACGTGCAACTCCTGAATCTAAATTTATCGATGAGAGTTAATAAATGAGAGAAACAAATGAAATTTAATGAAAGCCAACTCTTTATCTCTTTCTTGTAAAGTTCAACTTGCCCTTCAATAGTTGTACACCCTTTTATGTCTTCTTCAAATTGAACATTTGGTTGGACATAATCAGCGCTGCGTTGCTCCAATAATTTCAAATGTTTTTTCAAGTCATTATAATCTTCTAATTTGTTTTTGTATCCATTTATTTGTGCCTCACATATGTTAAGCCTCTCATTCGCTTCTCTTAGAAAGTCAACTTCGTCCTTCAATTGTGCAAGTTCAGCAGTCGTTTTCTAGCAAAATTTGGTACAATAACAATTAATATTTTCAAAATCAAATCGATGGATAAAGTGATAATATCGACTTTATATCTATTCACATTACACATACGCCTTTTTTGGAAGAAACCTGTTCTTAATATTACGTAATATAATGAAAGAGTGTATAGAAAAATTCTCATACAATATATCTGATTTTCCTCTAATGTTAAAAACGCTGAAGAAATAGCTATAAGCAAGATTAGAAAGTCTGAACGTGAAATTTAATGTATTTTCCAAACGTCGAATTGGTGCGAAATATGATTTTATACACAAATTTTACCAACTTGCACTCAGTTCTTCCAAACGTAAACGTAAATCTTCACGTAACAAAAAAAAATATCTGTTAGTAGAAGCTATTTTGCAAGTGTGGTTAATATCGGTTTGTTGAATTTATTATTGGGAAAAATCAGCTAATGTCTTTTTCTGAAATTAAAACCAAATTGCAAGCGCTCCAACAAACATTGAAATCAAACCAAAACCAAACCCAAAATTATTAAAAAAAATTTTTAAATAAAATTATTAAATAAAATTCTAGTTCTAATATATATCTATTTAATAATGTGATAAAAACGGTTTGTCTCGGATTGCAACAATTCTTCTTTTATAATACCTAGGTGACGGCGCAGTCTAACGATTGCAATGTGAAAAGTCTTTTAAAGGAAACGAAAAACGAAATCAGGAACTGAGGATGATTGATGCCCACTTTGTCAGTCACTTCAGACAGTTATTGGCGAGTTTTGTTGATGCGGCTACTTTTTGAAAACTATATGACCTTCTGGTGGCTGTTGACGAGGCTGGTGTTGCTTCCCAAAGCCACTTTGTGTTTCGAAGCCGATCTACGAGTCACATGATGTTCCTGCTGCTTTTGAACAAGATTGCATCAAATTTTTGGCGGTGGTTCGTTGCAAGTCTTTTAGATTAAGTTTATTTTCGCGCAAAAAGTCTCTTCGATGATTCATTTCTATGAAATTGCAAATATTTAAAAAAAGGTGCAAATAACGAAAAACGAAAATTGCAGTATAAAACACCAGATTTGTTCTGGCGCGATACCTTGACTACGTGTGGTTATTATGAATAAAAACATTTGGTTATCAAAAGAAGAATAGGAATGCTTCATTTTAAAAACGCAAAACTATATTGCAAATCCGTTAATTTCAGTATTTTCGCTTAAAGGAGATTTATGAAATTTTGGGCTGTTTTAGTTTGCCGTTAATAAATAATATCCTACAGGGTAATCACGTGGCTGAAAGTTGGCTTTCGTTGGCGACGACGACGATAGTTAATACACGCTTTAATTGCGTTCACCTAAGACTTTCGTGTCATTTGTACTGCTATCATTCATATGTAAAAGCAGAAAAAGGAAGCAAATTATTTTATTTATTTATTATTTTAATTCGCAACTAACAAAACGTACAACTACTTACCAACAAAATTTAGTCTCCAATACAACAACCGGAGGCGTACTTTGCGCTACGTTTACGGATTAGTCATAACCGGCCAGCCATTGATAGTCTCCAGAACAGCAGCTCCAAAGTCATGGCTAAATGGATATACGTTATCCTTAAAACATCGCTTGGTAAAATCTTTCCAATTGTTTGTAATACGTATTTAAAAGCTGCTTTTGAAAATCGAAACTTTTGAAGGAATCTTCATGGAACAAAATAAATAAAAGCAAATATAAACCATCACAATTATATGCAAGAAAACTTACACATTTTCAGATAGTGTAAGCGATTGGGAAGCATAGCGCGTAGCCTTTCTCAGTGTCATAACGATTCTCTGCCGCGAATTTCGATCCTCTTCCATCACATGATATAAAGCAAGGTATATTTATTAACTCTTTCAACTTTCAGTTACATGATTATCTCCCTGATTGCAGTTAATGCCCACCGTTGGCCATATGAAAATACGTTGAACGAATTAAGGATGGCATTCAAAGTGAACCGTGGACCGAGTGAACGAAATTCCTTTAACTATAAATAATTGTTATGTTGATGAACGGCAATCACGTCGGGATCACCAAAAATGTACGATGTTGTACGGCAATCACGTGAGTTATCACGTTGAGGTTACCAAATGTTCGATGTTTTGTTGTGTTGTTATTGATTTGGATTTGTGGATACCTTGCCGCTGACAATCCAGCCTAGAGATGTGTTTAAAAATGTTGGGAGCCCGTTGCTTAGCTCTATTTTGCCGTTCTGCATTAACTCGAAGTAGTACTCTGCTCCCAATAGAATGTCTACCCTTCCTGGTTGGTTAAAATGTGGATCAGCCAAATTTATGTTTGGAATCTTCCATCCTGACACGTCTAATGAATGGTTGGGTTGTGGGGGAATGATTGATGGAAGAATGAAGGCTTCTAGATCTGTAGTGAAGCTGGAATCTCTAGATGACAATTTCACGTTTACTCGCCTTGTTGCCCTTTTCTGACCGTTGCCAATGCCGTCAATGTGTAGTGATGTTTCACTTGTTGAAGCGCCTAATTTTCTGATTAGGCGTTCAGAAACGAGGTTTATTTGTGAGCCGGAGTCCAAAATTGCACGAAATTCTGCTGAATTTCCGTTGGCTGCAATTATTCTTATTCTTGCCGTTGCGAGTAAGACATAATTCTTATGTAGTATTGAGTTGTCTGCTGCTGCTGACGTCACGACTGCCTTTGATACATTTGATTCAACTTTAGGTGGTTGAGTGGTGGATGATTTTGGACTTGGCTGAACTTGAGTCTCATTTGGCATTGGCTTTGATGATTGTCTGGATGCTGATCTAGAGTAAGGCTTGGGAATTTGATTCATGTGCAGCAATGTGTTGTGTTTTTTCTCAGATGTGTTCAAATCACGTCGGGGGGTCACCAAAAATGTTATGTTGATGAACGGCAATCACGTCAGGATCACCAAAAATGTACGATGTTGTACGGCAATCACGTGAGTTATCACGTTGAGGTTACCAAACGTTCGATGTTTTGTTGTGTTGTTATTGATTCATTGGCGTGTCCAACATGGACACTCAATAGTAAAAATGGGCACTGTGTTTTGTACAGTATACCTCGCGGGAAATAGGGTTAATGGGTAGCCTATTCGGTTGGCATGAACCGACCAGACGATGCGTCTTGGTCGTACCAACTTGTTTGGGTGGTTCTTCCAGCACTTGTAACTGGAAGAAACCGCTAGGTTAACAAAAAGGGTGATCAATGTGTTTCACAAAGACGAATTTTATTGATAAATAGTGACTATATAAATTATAATTCTTGTAAACTAACTTAGAATTATAGCGCATTAATTACTGCATGAAAATGATGCACTTGCATTTTTGCGTTTCTTGACTCTAAAGAATATGAGGAAGTTGAAGTGTGTCACAAAAATGCAATATAGGCACATTAATATAACCAACGACGACACACTTCAAGATTATGCAATTTTATAATGTCGTTGTCTGTGGTCAGTTATGCCAAACAAATCAACACATAAACATGTATGCGCAAATGCAAGTGCATGCATAAATAAACGTTAATCGATATCGAATGTGAATGAAATGAAAAGTATATATTTGAAATGAATTGAATATAAATGAATATATTTATTTATATTGAATGAAATGAAAAGTATATATTTGAAATGAATTGAATATAAATGAATATATTTATTTATATTGAATATGAATGTATATATTTAGACTAAACAACAATATATATCAGGCAGCGAAACAGAAACAGTGAATAGGGCGAAACTTGGTCAACAATCAATTAATCATAAGTTGCTGCTTTTTAAATTTCAATCGTCTGATTTCCACGCGCATTTATTGAGTTGGATATCCTCTTATCTACAGAATAAATCCTTTAAAGCTCTGTTCAATTCTGTCTTCTCTGACGCTTTTCCTGTGGCCTCAGGGGTGTCGCAGGACTGCCACATAGGACACTTTCTATTTATATCAATGAACTTTCATGAGTGCTTATTATGTTAATGCATTCTTCTTTCAATGTGAGAACATACTCATGTGGACTAAAATCTAACTTAGATAACTTCGCTACATGGCGATCATTTAACTCTATGGAACTCACCTTGAACATGTGTAAAAAGCTTCCGTTCGCAAGGAGGAATACATTACCTACGGAATACTTTATGGATTCGCCAAAATTGGAAAATGTAGACTCATCTTTCGACTTGGGGATAGTACTTGATCGCAGATAACATTTCAATTTACATATTGAGCTTAATCAGTTCAGAAAAAAATCCTGCTTTTTGCGCTGAGGGATTTGGAATGGGATCCGATTAAACGATATATAACAATTAAGAATGCTATCTATTCTCCAGGACAAGTAAAAATGTATTGTTCATAACTCTGCCACACGTTTTCTATTCCCAGGAGATTGTATGTTTTGTTAATCTCTTCCAAAAACTACATAGTGAATAATTAAATTCATTCCATCAAGTACAATCATTTGACTGGACATTCTTTGAAAGCACGCATTTTTTATTAATACATTCCTTTTTTTTTTGTTTCTGTTCATCAATGAATTAGTGAAATAGTGAATAAGCTAAATATGTAAAAGTAAACTATTGCATTATGCCAACCTTGGTGAACGAAGCCTGTAGCCAACACTTACTTTATTGCGCTATCGTTCAGATCGATGACTTTGTAGTGTGCGATCAATAATATGGAATATTCATAGAAATCCAGATCAATTGTCGAATGATGTAAGCGAAGTCATTACTAGGCACTCAAATGTCTCAATATCGATATCCCCATCTTGATTCTCGCGACCTTGATCTAATATATTTTAATAAAAATGGCATAGAAAGAAACATTAAGCATATAAGCACGGTTTTCCACACCACCCTTAACGTACCGTGCTAGGCGCGTTGCTAATTGCTTTGAATGGTTGGCTTTCCTTTAGGCCTACTCCATTATAAACTGAACTTAAATTCACTGCTGGCGTGCTGATATCTGCAAAAGAAAAGTGTTGTTGTTGTTTTGTATATAAAGATGACCACAAAGTTGCCATTGGCCTATAGAAGTGTTGCATGCGAATGCTTGTGTGATACAGCACGTAGTAAATAAATTTATTCGGTGGCTACTGTTGCTACTGCATGTTCCTGACGCCCTGCAGTCTTCTACTCTGCTGATCAGCCGATTGAGGGTCCGATCGCTGAATACCTCCCCATCAAGACCGAATGGTACAGACTCTTCTTCGGCCTGCGCTTCCAGTTGGTGGCTCATCTCGTTGATGAGGAGGTAGTCATCATCAGCTCTGAATCCAATCGTTCCACCTGCAGGCTCATCAGTTTTTTACCGGCGCCGTTATTTCTACTGATGGCCTGGTCCTGAAACTTAAGCCGTGCGCCATTTTGTGGAAAAGGCTTTCCAACAAGTCCTGGCTTACCCTGGAAGAAGCTATGGTTTGCCGTCTCCTTGTCTCCAAATCGGCTCGGAGCCACCGATTCTCTTCCATCTGCGCCGCAGGGCCGATGGGCCGTCATAATCGCCATCAGCCATCAGCCATCATCATACACTCCTCTATAAAATTTTCAATGCTCGGCACGGTCTCACTGCTCGACGTATTAGTCCCGTCAGTCCTATCAGTGTCAGTGTCGTTTGTAATTTTAATCAGATCTGCTAACACATCGTCTATGGATGCTATAGATTTGTTTAACACACCCCCCTTCTCAAACCCACAGAAGCTTTCGGTCTCTAAACGTATGCTTTCCTCTACTTTCCTGTCAAGGCCGAGTTGTTTTTTAATCGTCTCCGCGGCCCGCTTAAACCACAATTCACACACATACACTCAAGTCGTCTCAGACCTTTGAAAACTATTATTGGGAATTCCAAAAAACCTATTTAAAAAAACCCATTCTCGTTATTATATATTATTATATATTGCATGGAAATAACGATAATAAAGTAATTTAACAATACTTGCAATATCCGTACTGCGTATGTGTACTGCAAGGGTTATTATATTTAGTTTTGCTCTTACATACACGAAAATAAATGAACTTAACGCCAATAAACTGTTGAAACAATTTTTTTTTGGATTTTTTGTTTTTATGGTGTTTTTAAGTTTTTTTAAGGCTTTTTTTCACACTGAAAAATCTAAAAACTCCTAGCTAATAAAATAATGGAAACAAAAATATATATACTGATAATTTTTTTTTTATATTTTAAATAAGTGTTTGAAAAACTTTTTATTTATTTATTTTCAAACTTTTTATTTTTTTTTATTTAAATTTTTTCGGCAATTATTCACTTCCTGCAACTTCTTTGTGAACTCAATTAATTTTATACTCACTTTTAATTCGTCGAATTTCTTCAATTTAAACACTAAACTATTTATTTACCCTTTCACTATTTTGAAAAAATTCCTTCAATTTAGAGCTTCTTTTCTTAGAAATATTTTTAATTTTTGTCAATATTTCACCCGATTTAAATTTTTCAGTAAACTTTTTTCAAATGACTTTGTTCTCACATAAACACGTTTTTTCCATCACAAAGAACAAGTATCAGGTATTGAAAATTGCAGATGCATTTGGCTGAGAGTAAAATTCTGAGAAAAATACATTTTTTTTAATGTCTTTTGTTTAATTTTTTTTCGCAATTATTCACTTCCTACAACTTCTATGTCCATTTCTAAAATGGGTTTGAATTTATGTAAATTTCGATTTGGTAAATTCTTCGCCAAAATATTTTTCGAATATCAATTCAAATGCAAAGAAAAAGTTTGTTTGTTAAAAAACACTCATTAGTATGAGTTATGTGTTACCGCTTCTCAAGCTTTTAGACAGAAAGTTATTTCTTAAAGAAAAGACTTCAATAAAATCATTCAACTTCTTTTCATCCACTTGCACGTGCAAGAAACGAGGCATATTGAAACAAAAGCTGCGGTTTCGATGGAAATGAAAAAAAGTTGCTGCAGTTTCGATGAAAAAAAATGCTGCAGTTTCGATGAAAATGAAAAAAAGCTACAGCGGTTTCGATGAAAATGAAGAAAAGCTGCAACTTGTTCTATGAAGCTAAACAAAATCACAGAAAAATTCTCTCCACAACGTGTTTATTTCTCACCCAAACAAAAACCATGTATTCATAAAAATTTCTACTTCGCTTTCAAAATAGTCTCAATCGTTGCCATAGAGCAGAATGCATCTTAAATTTTAAGCGATAACTCAGTGCAATCTTATCAATGTCGGCGGCGCTTTTTAAACGCACTTCCACGATTCTGATTTCTATATTTACAGTTAACTTTTATTATACTGATCAAAGGTGGTTCTAAGCTTGCCTGCGCGTCTGTCCGTCGTGTTCTCTTTTGTTAAACCTACAGTTCGCTCCAATTTTTTTATACTCGTTGTGACCGATTCTTTTGCATCCACCATCGTTATCCTAAAAAAAGGAGGAAACTACATTTTCATACTGTATGTTTTTGAGTTGGCGCGGCTGCCTTTTTCTATTTTTATAGGGTAAAAGTGGAAATTTATACCGTGTGTTTGTATAGTTTATGATTAACTAGCAAAAAGCAGGGGAATAAAAAATATTCTCAGTTTAGTTCGCATTGCAGGCATGTCCTTTAACCGTTTTGGCCACTTCCAAATGCTGTTGCAACTTTGTAAGTGATAGCTTCGTTTCTGTCAACGGGAGAATGCAATGTTAAAAATCCAGCGGTGATCTCTGTTAAAAATGTAAATCCAATGGTAATCTCTGTTAAAAATATAAAAAAAGATTCACAGAATCCTCTCTCTTAATGTGATAACAACTTGAAAATGTCTGCAATCCTTTCCGTATTTTTACATGAAAATTAACACAAGATCCAGTTCCAGATTCATCTATTCAAAATTCGGCTGAAAAATAACTAAGTAACGCGGCACCAATTAACGGAAAATTTTCCATTGAATTTGTAGTTTTAAACATTCTTAAGAACAGTAAGTAATTGAGAAGCTGCTCACGAGCATCAGCCAGGGGATTCGATGGCTCTGAAGACCCCTTCTGGGTGATGCAAACGTTTTGATAAAGTGAATATACCTCGCATCTTCCGGCGACGGGTATAAAAATAACTCGTATTCTAATTCCTTTATCATGTATGAAAATAGACAAAAGCTCGAAAACTTTCTATGAAAATAAACAAAACCTCAAAAACGTCCTATGAAAATAAACAAAAGTTCAGAAAAATTCTACCCGCAACATTTTTATTTTCTTTATATTTTTATGGTACGTGTTTACATGTAAATATAATATAAAAAATTAACTGGATGCTAAATATGCTAACTTTAAGAATATTAACAAATTAATAACAAATACTTATGATCCGAAACAAAAATAAACATTTCTATTAAAACAAAAGTTTAATTTACATAAGTTATTATTGATTTTAATAGTTTAATCAAAACAGTGAAGTGGACTGGACATATACGTTTAATCAAGTTTAATATGGTTTTCATGTGATATTATGCTTTTTTTCGAAATGTGTAATCAAGTTATTTTTTATTTATGTATACTGTGTATTCATTGGGATTAGATTTATTTATTATTATTATTATTATACAGGTATTATATAAATATATTATAATTTTAAAGTAAGTCTATAATGGTGTAGGCCTACACGGGAGCCAGCCATTTAAACAAATTGGCAACGCGTCTATCACGGTACCTCAAGAGTGGTGAGGAAAACCGTGAAATTTAATGTATTGATATTGATACGATTTTTGCAATTATATGCTGGGTCCGCTGTTCTAAGATTTGTTGCGTCCGTTGCTGCATTGACGGACGCAGTTTCTATCACAAGGCGGTCAGCAACTGATTAGTTGTTGCAAATTTAATTTGTAATAAAATTTTATTTTGCTAAGTTCAGTTGTGAGCTTTGTGGTCGCATGCATTCTACCAAACAAGCCTTACAAGTGCATATACGTGCAATACACATTAAAAGTGGCTTTCGCACACCATTTGTGGTAAAATAATTCCGGTAAGCAAAAGCCATGAAATTCATATGCGTTATCACACAGACGACTTTCCTTATGTCTGCGATTTATGTGGATATACGGACAAATCAAGCTCATCCACATATTCAAGTATAGCAATCAATGTGTAAAAAGTTTTGGCCAGCAAGAAAATCAATCATCTGTCCGGACGGCAGATAATCCAATTTTTTATTTTATGATTTTAGAAAAGTCGGTCCTATTTCAGATAACATTTTTCTTATTCTCACACGATTCACATTTTTTGATGCTTATTCTCACATAATTCACATTTTTGAGACTTATTCTCACATAATTCACGTTTTCGTACGAAGTTCAAGTACAAGTTGAATTTTGAAGATGACAAAATGAATTTCAGTTTTTATGCACCTATGTTGTTTGCACAATATGTTCTTTTTTAGTACTACCAAAAATCATTTTTACAAATTCTGAGAAAATTGAGAAATCGAAATTACAAATTGAGAAAAAGTCTGCATTTATACGTTCATATTGAGAAAAAGTCTGCGTTATACGATGAAATTGAGAAAAAGTCTGCATTTATACGTTCATATTGAGAAAAGTCTGCGTTATACGATGAAATTGAGAAAAAGTCTGCGTTTATACGTTGAAATTGAGAAAAAGTTTGAATTTGTACAATCAAATGGAGAAAAAGTCTGCGTTTTCCATTTGCCTAGCTATTGTGCTGCAACAAACCTGCCAATTTGAGAATGCATTGCAACGGTTCTATTGTACATATTTTTTGGTAAGTCAAGTTATTTCAAACCACTTTCTAAGCTACCTTCGATGAAGACAATGTTTCAGGAAAAAACTTGAGGTAAGATGTTGTCTATGAAAGCTTTCAAGTGCACGCGTGCTATTGCAGGTGACAGCGAGATTTTCTTATCTTCATCACTAGTTAATTCTATTTCCATGACACCATTAATAGCCTCCAAAAGATCAGCCAATCTCAAAAACCCGTAATCGCTGAAACGACGCTGATAGCCAAAGCGGTAATGATAAGAACGAACGCAATTTTGAAACAATATACTGGAAATTTTGAAACAATGTCTGGAGAATGAAAAGTAAGATCTAACCTCGAAAGCAAAAACAACAATGAAATTTGTTTTTTTTTTAATGCATTTAATAGTATTTGTTTAAAGATAGCTGATGGCCGATTTATTATAATTATTTCAGGTTATTTTGCGAAGCTTGTTTAAAATTGAACAGAAGCGAAATTCATCTCCACTCTCTGAAAAAGTAACAGAAAAGAATGACTTATAGAGAGTTGTCCGCTTGAAAAACAGCCGCCATATGCCAATTCCAAAGAATCAACGTCTTTAAGTTTAGAGCTCGATATCGCTTGACTACACATCCCAACGTGAAATCAACCAATGTTCATATTGCTAAAGGTTTTTCCCCAAAGCCATGGCTGGAGATGTTCCGCGGACTGCAAAAATTGGTGAAGTACACAAATAATTTCAATTTTGAAATTTCAAGGGGACATAAAAAATGGAAAGTAGTGAGAAAAGAAAACTTCATGATATGGCGGTTGAAGAAATTTGCGGTAATGGTAATTCGAAACTGGTAAAAGATACGGGGTTTTTCCCAAAGAAAGCTCTCATTGTTTAAAAATCCAAAAATGATTTGAAAAAAGAATTCACAAGGTCAAAAACGATTTTGTGACCTGAAAATGAATTCATGAGCCAAAAATAGATTCATAACTATAAGCCTAAAATGAATTTGCAAGCCAAAAAACCAACTCGCAAATTAAAGACGGATTCGTAAGCCAACAAATGGATTCGTAACCTAAAACCGGTTTCAAAAGCAAAAAAGCGAAGCTAAGCCCATTTTTTAAGCCACAAACTGTGCTCACGAAACTGAACTTAAGACTGATATCTTAGTCTTATCAGATAGTTTGTCGGTTACAAAAGACATCCGGAACTCTTTCAATTCCAATTAGAACACTATTAACAAAGTAAGGAATATAGTTGCGACTTGCAGAGACAAAAAGTACAATTTTTTTAGGTACTGAATCACATTCATCGCTTGGGATATTATATAAAATTAATAATAAAAAATAATCTTATACATTTAAATTTAAGATATAAAAAATTTGTAAAGTAAATTTATACCCTTAATGAATTTGTTTTTCGCTCTTCCTGGTAATGCATTTCAGCTTTTATATAAATGTGTTTTAGAATCAATCTATCGAAAATTTTCCATCTCTATTGCCATACCACTTTCTGAAAGTTTTTAAAGCGATTATCAGTTAAATGGTTAATTTATTGGAATGTTTTAAGAAGATTCACTTAGTAGCACATTTTTCTTGTTGCTTTAAACTTAAAGAAATGAAATACTTGAACGTAGCAGAAAAAAATGACGCCGCCAAAACAATTGCCGCACAATTGTCTAATGGAGCCTCTCGACGGGTAAATACGAATTGAGGAACGAAGTGAAAAAATCATGATTGCAATTTATTTACTTCAGCGTGAAGGTTTCTCGAAATACAATAAAATTTATGAATTTGAGACGAATGTACGAGGTGTTAAATCAAAGATGATTATGACTTCAGTATCGGGTCACTTGATGCAATTAGAGTTTTTAAAAGCTTATCGTAATTGGCAGAACATTGATCCTCAGTCGTTGTTTGATGCACCTGTGCATAAACGATGTGCAGCAGATTATGAAGCAATCAAACGTACCCTGGAACGTGAGGTACGCAGTTGTCAAGGCCTCATTATATGGACAGATTGTGATCGTGAAGGTGAAAATATCGGCTTTGAAATTATCGATGTATGCCGTGCTGTTAAGCCAAACTTAAATGTTTATCGAGCCACATTCTCCGAAATTACTAGCGCAACGATGAGACGTGCTTTGAGCAATCTCACAACTCCAAATAAACATCTAAGTGATGCGGTAGATGTACGTTCCGAACTTGATTTACGTACGGGCGCGTCTATAACTCGCTTTCAGACAATGAGATTACAGCGTCTTTTTCCGGAAAAAATTGCAGACAAATTGATATCTTTTGGCACTTGTCAAATACCAACTCTGGGCTTTGTGGCAGAGCGTTACAAGGAAATTGAGGCGTTCGTCTCGCAGCCATTTTGGAAAATAAAAGGTAAGCATATCATTCGAAATATGGAAGATCTCAATACAAAACTTTGTTGAAATTGTACAAGAGTTTTTTGATTAAGTTTCTCATACTATTGATGACCTGACTGTGGAATTTCATTGGGACCGCAATCGTTTATTCGATAAGCAAGCCTGTGAAGATTACTACTTAATAGTTTTATCCAATCCGAAGGCGATCGTTGAAAGTGTGACGGTCAAGCCGAAAAGTAAATGGCGCCCCACTCCAATGGACACAGTAGAACTGGAAAAATTGGGTTCACGTAAATTGAAATTATCCGCCAAAGATGTAATGACAATTGCCGAAAAGCTCTATACTAAGGGGTTTATAAGTTATCCGCGTACCGAGACAAACATGTTTTCAAAGGATATAAATTTAATGTCAGTCTTCTTTTTGAAAGAGGCATATTTTTCTCCTAATTTGTACTTCTGTTAAAGGTCAATTGTTGAAAAACAAGTCGAACATGCGGTTTGGGGAACATTCGCTCAGCGTGTAAAGCAATGGGGCCCTAATCCTAAAAATGGTAATAAATCTGATCAGGCGCATCCTCCAATTCATCCCACGAAAATGGCACATAGTAAGTTAACTCAACAAAAAAAAAAGAAAAAGGAATTCGTATGATTTATGGTACATCGTCTATAGATCTGGTTGGCAAAGAAGCAAACGTCTACGAATTGATATGTCGCCATTTTTTGGCTTGCGTTAGTAAAGACGCTGCCGGATCTGAGACTATAGTTAATATTAACATAGAGGGTGAAAAATTCTCGGCTTCAGGTTTAGTAATTTATGAAAGAAATTACCTCGACGTTTACATTTACGATAAATGGAATGCCAAGCGGATTCATCAATATAAAGAAGGTTAGAGAAGTTTAGTGTTGGAGGAGGTTTAAGAATTTGTTAAAAAACTTTTTTATTAGGACAAGTTTTTCAACCTACTGAAATTAATATGACCGAGGGTGCTACAGTTGCTCCACCTTTGTTAACTGAAGCTGATCTTATAGCACTAATGGAAAAGCATGGTATCGGTACTGATGCGACTCATGCTGAACATATTAATACTGTAAAAGAACGTGGCTATATTGGTGTAGTGGACAACGGTGGCTTGGTCCCGGGTAAAGATTATCATTTTCTGTTAAAAAGTAGTTTTAAAGATTATGTTAAAAAGGCCTTAACATTTTTATGCTGTTAAATATCTATTTTTATATTATTAAAAAGAACGAAAGCAGAAACATTTAACGGCCTCGTAAACTTACATAGAACGATTTTCTTATTCGATTTAAATTTGTTTATTAATTAATTATTAATTATTTATTTTTATATTAAATTTATATTTACATTAATTTGCATTAATTTAGATTAATTACTTAATAATTAATAATGATGCACATTTCAAAATTCGTGCTACATGTTATTATCAAATATTTATTTATTTATTAAATTTATTTTTACATTCATTTACATTAATTGGGGTTAACTAATTAATAATTAATTAAAAATGAGAAGGTGTCATTGGTATGGGACTATACGAGAGCTACAATGCTATGGAACTATCGTTAGCTAAACCCGCCTTACGAGCAGAATTTGAGGCGGATTTAAAACTTATATGCTTAGGTGAGAAAAGCCCTAGAGAAGTTTTGCGTCAACACTTAATTAAATACAAGGAGGCTTATAAGCAAATTATGAATAAGGTGACAGCGATGGATGAAAAAATGTCTCAACGTATCAATGAGGCTCCCGCAATTAATGACCATGACGGTCTTGATAGTATTTCTGAAAATAACCCAAGTCATTGGCAGGAACTATCTACATGCCCTAAATGTTCACAGGCGCCACTAGCTCTTAAGGCTAAGAAAAAGCAAAGTGGATTTTTCATTGGGTGTCTTAATTACCCGGATTGTAAGAATGTCATATGGCTACCAGATGAATGCACAGATCCGAAAATTCTAGAGGAGAACTGTTCCAAATGTGGGACGGGATTTAAATTGCTAAAATTCAAATTTTCCAACCAATATCATAAAACAATCTTTAGTACTCCCAACGGTTGGTACAAAACTTGTCTTCATTGTGACGTTAACTTCCGCGAAACATTTAATATCAACTTGGATTGCATCACAAAAATAGGAACAATCGTCGGCGATTCGCGGGTTGTTACTTGTCAATCCCCACATGCAAATCAAAACAATATGGGCAATAGAACCAGGGCTGACTCCGGAAGTGATTCTAGCCATGAAAAAGAGAATAAAGCTGAACACAAGAAATCTATGGAAGCAGATTCGACGACGATGAAAGTAAAGAAAATGGTGTCAAAAACAAGTAAGAACGTTATAGTCGGGCAAGGCCGACCACTAAATACCCTACATCACATTGTCTGACGCAATTCTTATCTTAATTCTAGAACACAAAGTTTATATCTTGTTTCTATATAAAGGCAATTTTTCAAGTGCATATAATGTAATACAAGTTTAATCCTTAAATAGGGCAAGACTTAAAAATAGGCGTAGAGGGTCGAAATTTTGTAGAGTTCATTTTTGTATAAAATTACTACAATATTATGGGTCAATTTTCATCACCATATATTAAAATTTAGACTATCTGATAATGATTCTGAATCGATCGGTATAAATAAAAATGGTTCCATCTTAAGCCCTTCTGCGTGTTACATACGACCGCACTAAGTTAATATACTATGCGCGACAAGTGGTGTGGGGTATAACAAAAATCCGCTTCTATTTTACCTCGAGTAGTTTTATAAATTTTTTTTCATTAAAATGAATTTCTTACATTTTCAGCAGGAGCTTCTACTTCAAATGATGTACAAACTATTGCAGAAATTGCTGCTACAGAACTACAAAACGTACCTTTAGGCGAATTTTTCGAAAGCACTGATGACTTCACAATGGAATTAAACAGAAATACATCTCAGAAAAATGCAGAACAATCAACTTTTCCAAGTCATGAACTCGAGGCAGTCTTTGCTAATGATGACGATATATTTAAAACTATAGAATGCGAAAATTCAGACCTTTGCCAGCAGCGACCACAACTAGAAGTTTCTTCCCATCCTGTAGGCGTTGATGCAGTCATTGGTAATTTAGATGACAGTCTATCAACATTATTTCGTAATGATGATGATCGGGACTATACGTGGGGCAGCGCGCCTCATGATGCATGTACAGCTGGCACATCAACTTCAACTTCGACTCAAGGCCCATGTTCAAAACGTTTACGTATGCAAACAATAAAGGAAAATCTAAATATAGACGAAAATGGCGAACAGTTCCAAACTGTAGTTGCGTGCAACGTTTGCTTTCAACCAGCTAAAGAGTAATTTTTTTGAGTTTATGTGTTTGAAATAGTTTCACCTATGTTCTGTATAACATTTCAGATTGACAGTTAAAAACGGTCCCAATAAAGGCCGTCTATTTTATGTGTGCTCTAAGAGTAATCCTTGTAAATTCTTTCAGTGGGCTGATGAATATGATGAGACCGCAGATATTCTGCCGAAAATTAATTGTCACTGTCGCAAGAGTATTAGAAGGTAATTAATGTGAAAAATTCCCATTATATTATAACATAAGGAATTTAAACCAAAAATAAACTTTTATATATTAAATTTATATATATAGTTTAACCGTACGAAAAGAGGGACCTAACAAAGGCAGACAATTTTATACATGCTCCAATCGTAACAAATCTTGTGGCTTCTTTAAATGGGCCGATGAAAATGACCTTCAAAGTAATAACATACTATTATTATTATTTATTAATGAATTTCAAATATTTTGTACGCAGGCAATTCGTCGCTAGGCCAGAAATCATCAGATATATCTGCTACCCAATATGGTATGTATTATTCTTTCTAAATCCATCATCGAAGGGTGTGTTAACATATATTAAGAGAAAAGTATTGGATTAGATGTATATACAGTTATTGCTATGTTCAAAACTTAAATGCTAATTTCATTGATTCTGTATCTCTGTATCTCTTCTATAACCAAATGAAAATAACGAAGTTTCGATCGAAACGCAGCCGACGTTTCCCATTTTTTTGTAGGTACTGTAGAATCATCCATAGAGTATACGTCAACATTTTTATTGTTATATTTTCTGAGCAGAGGTACCCGCAGCTTATGTCCTATTGTGGGCGCGTCCTTTGTTCGATTTGTCCTACTTCCAATACATACTTGCGTGCAAGAATTTTCAATGTTTTTGCCAAATTTGAATCACATACGTTTAAATCGAATCAATATTTTATTAAGTATTTTTATTCTTTTTCGATCTCCAGAGTTTTCTAGTGAGTGTTAGAAACGTTTTTCCAAAATGGGTATTAAAATTCAACGCGAACTAAATTCGTACTTATTTCCTTTTCAGGCAAACGAACACTTACTTCCGCTCCAACATCTAAAGTACGTAAATGTGGTTTATGCTGCCAAGAAGGACATACACGTCAAAAATGCCCACGTAAAACTGAATTTGATTTTTAATTGAAAAACTTGTATTTAAATAAACAAACCAAACGTGAGTTCACCTATAACCCACTAATGTCTTGAATGTATTGTGATAATTTCACAAAATAATTTATTGTTCATTACTAACAAATGAAAAAGAAATAGTTTCAAGTACGATTTTTGACCGCAGATTGTATAATAGGCAAAAAAAAACGTTCATGACATTATTCGAAAATAATTTTCATGATGTCTAGACTAATCTCTGATTAATTGCTGGAATAAAAACGATTTATATGCCCTAGATAGCAATCCACAACTGATTTAGGTGATTTTGGATCTTAATCTTTTTCTTTATTTCATAAAATTTTGGGACTAAATTGAAAGCATCAACAAATATTTCAAAGTTTATTACGAGAAAAAATGAATCCTTTCGTTCTTGATAGTAATAATTCGAATGGAGAATATAAAAGTTTTTATTTTCATAGCTTACATCTGGGGTGGAATTACGTTTGTGCGAATGTATGTAATACCTAGAAAGACTTGGAATAGGCTCGACATTAATTGGATCGAACGTTTCATTTTTCACCCGATCTAGGCGTATATTTCCATGTGATGTTT
The DNA here is from genome assembly GCA_000688735.1 of Glossina austeni. Taxonomy (NCBI): domain Eukaryota; kingdom Metazoa; phylum Arthropoda; class Insecta; order Diptera; family Glossinidae; genus Glossina; species Glossina austeni. Next base: position 335,046 of record KK502673.1, read on the forward strand.
AAGTTTTGTACACTAACGTTGCGAATCCTGTTCAAAATGGTTGGAATCCGACTACTTTTTCCGACTACATTCTCCATATAACGATCTATTTTAATAACTTATTTTATGAAAAAATATTGTAATTTTTAGGATTTCGCGACAAAAATATCTGAATCATAGTGTTTCAGAATTCTAAATGTTTGTGGAAAATTTGAATCGGATGGACCAATTTGTGGCTAAAAAAGGTGATTTATTATTTGGCGAAAGGGGCCAATTATCAAGGCTTCAAGTCTTTTTATGACTTTATGTTATATTTGGAGGCAATAGTTGTATATAATATTAATTTGGTTACCTTTTCTTTTTTTTCAATTCTCAATTTCATTGTACAAATTCCGACTTTTTCTCAATTTCATCGTGCTTTTCACAACAATTCTCAATTTCATTGTACAAANTCAGACTTTTTCTCAATTTCATCGTGCTTTTCACAACAATTCTCAATTTCATTGTGCTTTTCACAACGATTCTCAATTTCATCGTGCTTCGATTCTCAATTTCATTGTGCTTTTCACAACGACTCTCAATTTCATTGCGCTTTTCACAAAGATTCTCAATTTCATTGTACAAATTCAGACTTTTTCTCAATTTCATCGTGTTTTTCACAACAATTCTCAATTTTATTGCACAAATTCAGACTTTTTCTCAATTTCATCGTGTTTTTCACAACAATTCTCAATTTTATTGCACAAATTCAGACTTTTTCTCAATTTCATCGTGCTTTTATCAATATTTGTGGATGACGATATTTTTTTTTTTATAATTTATTTTATTTACAATCTATCTGAGGATTTTTGTTTTTTTGGATGTTGAGTTAAGATGGACCAAGCCAATTTGTGACTTACATGTCCAGATAATACACAGTCGTAATTATTAGTAAGAAACATATACAAATCACAATAAAAAAAATGCAGCCGTGATAGCTAAAGCTGATATGTTCATTTTAAATGTAAATTGTTGAATTATTGAAAGCGATTTAAAAAAAAAGTTTTGCACTTTGGCTGAAAACAAAAAACAAATGTTATAAAGTTAAAGTTATGATGAGAAAATTTACTATACATTAAATTTCTAATAAGGCAAGTTAGTTCCCCGAGATGACGTTCATTTTTTGCTGCAAAGAGATCGAGGAGACCGCCGTATGATTTGAAGATGCCAAGAGAACTCCTAATACTATCAAGCCTGCGATATCTAAAAATTGCGCATGAAAGTCGTTTTTTTTATTTAAAATAGAGTCGCAGTGACCAGGTATCCAAACAAGGTGACAGTCATCCAGTGGAAATTCATGTAACATTCTACGTTTATGAAACACATTGTTTATTTGTATCTCTTTTATTTATTAAAAGTAAAGCTGACTTGCTATCCGAAAAAATAAGAAATCTCTTGATACCATCAGTAATAGCCTTAATAGCATGTCTGATATCAAGCAATACAATAAAAGTTGAGGAAAGTTCCTCCGCTACTTTGACTCTACATATACACGGATGCTTCACTACCGAGCTAGGTACATTATGCGTCGGAGTCGTCAGTGGCATATATATCGTAGCAGTTACAGAAGAAGAAGCTTTTCTTGACATAAGATCCTCGAACATGAGAAATAGACATTTTGATTTGAGGTAGAGATATATGCAAGAATCTTCGTGAAGTTGGTAACATTTGTTGATAACAAAATTTCAGAGAGGAATTGAATTTATCTTGTCAAAAATATGACGCAGTTTTTGATAACAAGATTTGGAGTTACGTGAGGCAATCCCGTTGAAAGACATAACTTTCTGAAAAAAGTAGGGATTCATTGTCTTGATCTTAATTAACTCCTTGGCATTACAAAGAAGAGCTCTTTCGGAAACGGGCCGTTTACCAAAAATGGCATTAGGAATTTGTCGTGGAGTTGAGGCGGTCAATCCAGTACAACACTTTAACATTCTATTTTGTGTGCGTACGTTTCTCGTTATATTTATGGAAATTACAAGGTGTAGAATGTGCAAATTGAGACTTGGACCTAACTAAAGCTTTGTACACAGTCAGAGTTTTTTTTGGGAGGCAAGCCTGACTGATTGTTAGTCATGAGTTTGATGATATTACATCCAGATTGACACTCTTTGAAGGCTTTCCCGTAATGCCCATGTAGAGTTAGGCTGTCATTTAAAATTCTAGCAAGGAATCGAAGGGATTTCACCTGAATGGTTTTAGTTCCGCTCATAAAGAGCTTCATTTCGCATTCAGACCCTTGGCAAAATAACTAGAATTTGGTTTGCTGGGGTTAAAATATAAATTAAAGTCGGCGCATGCATCGAAAAACAGAAAAAGATGAATTCGCAGATACAATTAGGAAATCATCTGCATATTGAAAAGTATGAGTAACTCTTTATCGTGATAACTCTATGTATCCCTTTTGCCTTTCTAACTGCAGACCTCGATTCCTTAAGTGTTTTCGTATATTCAATGAAGCTGGATTGGCATATTTACTCATTTTTTTTCTTTGCAGCTTGGTATTTGCGAAAAAGTGTTGACAGGGGAGACTTCCACCAAGGTTTAGGTGAGAAGGACTCAAGAGCAGAAAAGTTGGTTCTAGCAGACTCAAAAATACTTTAAATTGATGATAAACCGGAAGGAAGATCAACTTTAGATAGACGGTCCATAAGGAAGTTGCGTGAAATGAAATTTTCGAATTTTTTAACCGAATTGTTGCGACAGAAAATAAAATGGGACGGTATTGACTATTGCCAACAGAAACGTTAGTCGTGCTCCAGACACGTGCCAAGACACTGCTCGGCGTGCGAACCCTCCGGTTACAGTGAAAGGTAATATTACCATTATTTAAGACATTATAAATGCTGGCCTTTACAAGGATATTGCTTTTGTTGGTCGAGACCTGATCGCCATATAACCAATGTCACATAATCTCTGAATCTCATCACGAAAAGTTTGTTTAAGATTTGGTGCAAGATTCATGGTTTTGATGACGATAATGTCAACGGCAGGATTGTAGGGAATAAGTCTGAAATTGACGCCTGTCTTAACTAGTATACTAACACCGGCATTTGGTGGCTGATGTACAATTGGAAACTTCAAATTCACCTCTGTCTGTAGTAATTAGATCAGACCCTGTCTCCATATGGAGACAGGCTGATGTTGTTTTAGCCGTTATCCCGGGGAACACTTCCGAACAAACCGAACGAAAAAAGAAAAAATTTAATATACATATTTTTGAAAAAAGAGTTTACAAAATTTGCAAACAAAAGAATAATTTTTCACTCGAAAACGAATTTACTAAAGATTTATATCAAATAATGTTTTTTAATTTTAGTTTATTTCAAAACTTTCTTTTCTTTTTTTCCGCTAACACAGAGAAGACACGTCAGAAAAAATTTTTCGGCCGCGGTTTGCTGAATGTCGTGTTGTTTCAAGTGTTGATTGAGGTGTAATGATCTATCAAAGCATAATAAGTAAATTTTATAAAGTAAATATTTACATTTATTGCTGCATTCTTTAATGAAAACAACAATATATATACCAACTAATGTGTATAATATACATTTTTAATTTTTCTCTGCTTCTATTTGACTAGCACAGCTGTTTTTTTTAATTATCAGAGCAATTCTGACATTAACAGAGGAGTTCTGATTATTAACAGAGCAGTTCCTATTATTGACAAAAACCCCTGCAAATCCATATTTTCACGGGATACTCTCCACTTTTAACAGAAAACTTTGTTCTCTTTCATGGCAAAGTATAGGATAGAGATATGTGCCTTGTGTATGTCAAATATATCATCATATATATGGGAACGAAGTAAATTTGTGACCGTTAATCCTTAAATAATAAGGATAGTTCAACAAGCTAGTTGTAACTTATTAATAAAAAAAAAGTGAGCGTTGAGCTAAATAATTACACATATAGAAGCAAAACAAAAACATAGGTGTATATAACATTTTGAACTTTTGCATTGAAAATGCAGGTATCATCTTATTACTTCTACAAATTTCACTTTATGACAATTCCTTACTAATAAATCTACAGTTCTTGTACTATTTATATTTTCTTTTTGTTTTGTTTATGATGGGATATACCTGTTGTCTACAACATTTGGTAGTTTGACCCTGAGATCATTTTTTGTTTTACAAGCTTATCGATACATTATTGCTTATCGTTTTGTAATTGGTAAGCTGCACATTTCCTCAGAGAGTGTTGCATAAAGTAGTTCAATCAAAATAGCTGAGAATCTTAAGAAAATATCAAAATTTTAGATTGAAAGTAGGTGAAGGTCTTTCAGCACCCATAAAAATGTCGAAGCGAACGAGACAGTCCAAGTTCTTACAAGATATAAATAATTTGGAGAAAAGTTTTCGGAAATCGATGAAGATGAATTTTCTGAAAACGAAGATATTGCTTACAAATGAAAATGAATTTGAACATAAAGATACTAAAGATGAAGAGGAAAATATTGTGAATATTGGTTGTGCACGAAAAAGACCAAGATTGCTCTCAAGTTCGGAAGAAAGTGAATTAGAAATGAATGAACAACATGTTGCGAATGACGAATCTGTTTGGGAAGAAATGCAAGTAGGTGGCACACCTGGAAGACCACCACTTCATAACATTTTCAGGCAAGAAGTAGGCCCAACAGGATATTCAAAACATAACATATCACACATCACATAATGATAAGGTGAGGAAATGAAAGGTAAAGTTAGTACTGCATTTTCATTGATAATTAACCACCGTATTATGAACCATATAAGAACATGCACAATAGAAGAAGCAAACAGAGTGTTAGGATCCGATTGGAGTTTATCTCAAGAAAAATTAGATGCATTTATGCAATTTTACATGCACGACCTGCATATGGAGCAAATAATTTGAAAATTGCTTTTTTGTGGAATAACATATGGGGGCCTAAAGTTTTTTCTGAAACTATGAGCCGAAATAATTTTACTGAAATTCTTAGATTCATTCGTTTTGGTAAAAAAAGTCAGCGAAGTGAACGTTTGAAAACAGGTAAGTTTGCTATGGTATCTACGATTTGGAATATTTTCATTGAGAGCAGCCAAAACTGTTACAGACCGGGTTGTGATATTACTATAGACGAACAGCTATTTCCGACTAAAGTAAGATGTAGATTTACGCAATACATGCGTAATCATCGATAGCAAATACGTCGTAAATGCACTTCCATATTCAGGAAAAGATGAAAATAGGCCCTCTTCAGTACCACTTTCTGAATATATTGTACTCAAACCATTTGCGGGTTGCGGAAGAACTGTGACCACCGACAACTTCTTCACAAGCAAATCCCTAGCGATACAACTCCTAGCAAAAAAACTACGCTAGTTGGGACTATTCCGTCAAATAAAAGGGAAGTACCACTAATTGCAAGGCAAAAGAAAGATAATATGGCAAGATTTTCGTCTACAATTTTTACTACAGATAATTGTACTCTTACAATCAAAAAATGTACAAAAATGCACCATTGCTTAGTTCTAAACATAAATTTGTAACAGTAGAAAACAATGATAAGCGTTTACATGAAACTGTTTCATATTACAATAAAACCAAATTTGGTGTAGACATGACTGATCAAATGGCGAGGAAATTTACTATAAAGTCTAAGTGTTTCAGATGGCTTCTCCAATTTTTTTTAAATGTCTTTGACTTAGCTGGCATAATTGCCTGAATTTTGTACAAGCAAACGACAAGAGATAATATCTCGAGACAAGATTTTTTATTCAAGCTAGCAGTAGAACTTGCCGCCGATTGTCGAGAAGCCCGTGGAAAACCAAAAGAAAAAACAATTACGAAATGACCGTTGCCTAAGTCTCATGCTCATCAACGCAAGAGGTGCCAAAAAGGATACTGTAAAGAAAATAAAACCAACAAAATTTGTTCTAAATGTAAAAAATTTGTTTGCGGAAGATGTAGGATGGACACACTTATATGTAAAAAATGCGATGAATAAAAAATGAAAAAAAACATTACTTTTTGCCTTTGTAATAAAATTGTTAGTATACTATTTTGTTTAATTATACTACATTTTTATTTCCTTTATAATGTCCACACTTCATACATTTAAATAGGAAACATAAATTTCGGTTCATTTGACCCCGTATGACAGAATAGGTATCTATTAAGTGTTGGCATCATTAGTGTTAATTGTTAATTCACAACAATTATCTTTATTTCATTTTGCCGCGCCTATTTATACTTAAATTTTACAAAAACATTTTATTGTTAGCGTAAGCATAAAATTTTGACCCATTGATTTAATTAGGGCGCCTAGCGTCGTATTGCATTACGAACTGCAATTCTTAGCTAGTTGAAGTGTGACATAATTCTTCTTTTTCTTATTCCAAATGAATTATGCTCATTTTGCATAATTCTGTCACACATCAAAGTCGATGCATATTAACTGTGATATGCGAAAATTGTTGATGTGTTGGAAAACTTCAACAATTTTCTGTAATGTAAGAGGATTTTATCAAAGTAAATGGTAGTTCTTAATTAATTAGTTTAAGTTTGTATTTAACTAAACTCTTCTGTATTTAGATTATATTTATAGTTTTGTATTCATAGTTTTGTGTGCCTTAATTAAATTTGGTTTATATTTATAGTTTTGTGTTTCTTGAATATTTAAAGTTAGTTTATATTTATAGTATTTAATTTTTTAACTAAATTTTTATGTATTGTTTTTGGCTTGTCTTTCATTTGTATTGTTAAATTAGGGTCCTTTACATCTATTGCTTTATAAGGGCCTTCATAGGGTTTATCTAATTTTATTCTGTTATGTTTCTTTAATAAGATTTGTTCTCCTATATTTATATCGATTGGATTTGTGTATTTTTCTTCTGATAGTTTTGTTCTTGCTACTTTTGCTTTTTCTAAAAATGTTTTAGATTTATCTAGAGAGTGTTTTAACCTAGTTTTTAGCTCATTTATGTAGTTTTCTGCGTTGTATGTAGGATTTGAATCTAATATTTTTTCGTTGGGCATGTATGGCAATTTCCCATATATCAGTTCAAAAATGGTATATTGTGTTTCTACGTGGGGGGTAGTATTATACGCGAAAATGTAGTATGGTATCCATTTATCCCAATCATTGTTAGTTGTAAAGGCTAAAAAGTATTCGTTAAGAACTCTGTGATTTCTTTCGATTGTACCTAAAGTTTCGTGGTGGTAGGGGGTTGACAACTTTTGTTCGATATTTAGTAACAGACGAATTTCTTTTATTAATTCATTGTTGAACTCTGTTTCTCTGTCGGATTTTAACGTTTTGAATTGGCCGTATTTAAGTATTACCTCTTCTGTTAATATTTTGGAAACTGATTTTGCGGTGTCATCTTCAATAGCATGTGCGATTGTATATTTTGTTAATTCCCATATTATTGTTAATATATATCGGAAGTTATTAAAAGCTTTTATTGGTCCTACTGTATCTATACATAGTGCTTCAAAAAATGTGGACGGTGTATCCGTTATTGTGAGAAAGTCTTTTGTATGTTTGGTTTGTTTACTTGTTTGGCAAATGTGGCATTGTTTTATGTAATCTTTTATCATTTTGAACATGTTACGCCAGATGTATTTTTGGCTTAGTTTTTGAAATGTTTTCCTAACTCCAAAATGTCCTGAGTATGGGCAAGTGTAGTATTCTTCTATTAATTTGCACTTTTCTTTATCATCATGTATTCTTTGTCTTTCTTTACATAATAATATATTTATGCGGTTTCTTTTAATATTGTTGAATTTTTCTTTTAATATCACTTTCGATATGTGTTTAAATATATCATCTGGTAGATTTAATGAATAGTCTAAGAAATTTAACTTGTTTAGTTTTGATGTCAATTTTTCCAAGAGCGTATGGAAATGGTCTGGATATTCATTGCATCTTACACGTGTGTAGTTTAATTCTTTAACATTTTCAATAATAATATCTTTTATACCGCTGTCGAATTTAAATTCTAAATTTCTTGTGTTCTTAATGTCGTTTATTGACGTGCATTTCCACACATTTAATTGTTCATTAATTGTGTTTTCTTTTGCTGATTTGCCTCTGGTTATGACTAACGTCTTTTTTATCCGTTTCTGGTCTTCTTCTCTGGATATTGGAATCATTTCTTTTAATATATCGGAACTTACATTTATCCTAGATAAGGCGTCAGCGTTAGCGTTGCTTGAACGTTTTTTATAAATTATGTCGAAATCGTAGTCCGATAATTCTATTCTTATTCCAGTTAATTTTGAAGTGGGGTTTTGTGGAAGAATAGTGATACTAATGGTTTGTGATCAGTTATCACTGTGAATTTTTTGCCGAATAAATAGGGTCTGAAATGTGTTATTCCAAAGTACATTGCGAGTAGTTCTTCTTCTCTAATTGTTTGTATTTCATGTTTGCTTAGGGATTTGCTTGCGTGTGCGACAGGTAGATCTTGACCTATTTCTCCTTGGGATAGTACTGCTCCTAAAGGGTAATTTGATGCATCAGTTGTTAAAATGAAGGGTTTATTAAAGTTTTGATATTGTAATATGAGTAGGGACATTAGTTTGTTCTTGAGCTCTAGAAATGCTTGATTACGTTGGTTTGTCCATTCGAAGCCTTTACCTTTTTTTAGCAGAGCGTTTAGTGGTTGAGCTATGTTAGCAAAATCTTTTACAAATTTTCTGGAATAGTTGTAGAATGCTACAAATCTTCTTATTTCGTCTGCATTTTTTAGTTGGGCGTAGCTTTTTATTATTTCGTACTTAGTGGCATCTGGTTCTATGCCGTCGGGTGTTATGAGGTATCCTCTGAAGTTCGTACACCACCCATTGATTTCTATACATTCTCCTCAATACAAATTTGTACACCACCCATTGATTTCTATACATTCTCCTGCCAAATTTATACATTACCCATTGATTTCTACACATTCTCCTCTCAAATTCGTACACTACGCATTGATTTTTATACATTGACTGTTGAGAAGAAGAACTTTTGTAAAGCATCAAAGCAAGTAATATAAGTGTTTATTAGTAACAAAGAGAATATGCAGTATAGAGCTACTAAGAATAACGATGCTCACATGCTCCAATTTCCGCACTGCTAGATTATTGCGAAATATGTCTGGCACAATATATTTAAATTACTTTTTCTTATGGTTACTTTCCTTCTCACTACATAGTTTTCAATAAACTCGATGATTTGAAGAAACGTAGCGAAAATGCTGGCAACGTGATACGTTGGTTAGAACAAGAATTTAAACATGGTAATCGTCACATCGTTACTTGTGGTTGTAGGAAGTTGCATTTGGATGGTATTAGTTTAAGGTTGTATTTTTTAAATCGTTCGAGTATTTTCGTTGGGTTTCTGTTGGGATGCTTCAGTGTTTAGTCCTGATAAAGCTATGGTAAGCATTCTCTGGAAACTGTTCGACGGAATTTTTAGTCCGAATGGAAGTCTCGTGTACTGATAATGTCCCTTTGGTGTTGAAAAGGCGGTTAAGGGTCGCGATTTTTTATTAAGTTCTTTTTGATGAAATGAGTTTGTCATGTACAAGGTGGAGAAATATTGTCTAGAATGTCTTCTAATCTTGTCTAGTCAACTACCATACGCCATTTTTTTATGTCTATCTGATTTTTTTTGGGTACTAGTAAAAGTGGTGAACCGCAGGGGCTAACTGAGGGTTCTATAACGTTTTGTTGTAATAATTCTTCTACCTCGGTATGTATGGTGTCAGCTTGTGTGTGGAGTACTTCATAGTTTTTTATGTATACTAGTGTATTGTTTCTATGTTTTGTGTGTAAAAATTATTTGCTGTGAGTCGTTCATTTTCTATATGGAATACCGTTTGAAGTTTTTTGAAGACTTTTATGAGTTCTTGTTTTTGAGGGTTGTTCATGGTGTCTAATGGATTGTAATATTTGTGGGAATCATTGTTCATTATGTTGAATGAGTATGTTGGTGTTTTGTATGATTTCGTAGGTGTTGAGTGGTTCGGTGTTGACATGTAGGTGTTGTATCGTGATTTCTTGATCTAGTGTATTTAATGTTTTAATGTGTTTTTGCCCGTTTTTTGGTATTATTGAATTGGCTAAAAATATTCCTTTTTCTATTTCTTTATGTAGTACGAAAGCGTCGTTGCCTATTTTCATATCTATGGGGACTAGGGAGAAATATGTTCCTTCTAATAAGTATTTGATCGTATATGGGGAGCTGAAGTTGGTCATATTGTGTATTAATTGAAAGAGAGAAATTTTCATGATTTATGTTACATGTATACTTGGGCAGAAAATCTCTTCCTATGATTCCATCGGTTTTTATTGGGAAGTTCTGGTCTATTAACTGTAATAAGTTGAATGTTTTCTTTTCCAAAATTTATATTTAAATGTGTGGCTCCCAATGTTTCTATACATTCGTTGGTTATTCCTGTTAGATTAATACATTCTCAGTTATTTAGTGGGTAATGTTCCAAAAGGTAGTTGGATAATTTTGAGATGGAGAAGATGCTGGAGTTTGCTTGGTTTAAAAGTTTGGTGGATGCCGGACTTAAATGTTTGATCTCGAATTCAGGGGTATCGTCAAGGAATCCGGGCGAAATCCGTTTCCCTGGTTTTCTGTTGCGTGTATGTGGTTGTTTCTCTGATTTCTGTTGTTATTATTATTTTGATCTCGATAGTTGAAATTCCTAGTTGTTGATACTGGAATTATTATTAGTGTTTCTATTAAAATTGTTATTATTATTATAATAATTCCTGTTATGAGTATTGTACCTTTCTATTGAGATTATTATTGTGATATTGGTTTCTGTTGCTTTGGTTAGTGTAGGAGTTTTTGTTGTTGTTGTGGCGATTATGTGAATATTTCTTCTGGTAATTTATTATTATTACCTGTGAATTTGTTTGGGTCGCACTTCCGTATTGTAGTGCAATATTAATTGCTTCGGAAAAGGTTTTTGGTTGGGCCGCAAAAACAGTGGGTTTAATGTAGTCGTCGAGACCCATTTTGAATATGGTTAAGGCGTACGTATCGTTGATAGTGGTAAAGACGGAATTTTGTCCGCTAGTGGGATTGGGGGGGAGTTCTTTCATTTGGTGGTAATTTAGATCTGCTACTATATTTAATATTTTGTCTTTGAAACGTGTGATTGTACCTTTTTGCGTTGTTTAGTTTAATATTGAATGTAGTTGTGGTATTGTTTGTCTTGATTTATATTTATTTTCAAGTTTGGTTTTTAATTCGTATAGTGTTATTAGGATATCATTTGCAAGGGCGGTTTGAACATTTGAGGACAGTTGCAGGATCTCCATGTAATATTGGTTATGACGCCACGTAATGTTAATGGATCGCCACGTGATAGATTTGATTTTGTGGTGTTATAAAATTGTATGTCAGATAATAATATTTTTTGTTTAATATTTTTTTTTTTATTCTAGCGAATGAAACGCTAGGTGAATTGTTTTTATGACAATTGAATTTATTTATTTTCAATACGCCTATTTATACTAATTTCTACAGGTGACTTACTGCTAGCGTAAGCAAAATAATAATTGTTTTAATTGGGAATCGTATTGCATTTCCTAATGCAATACTCAGCAAGTTGAAGTGTAACATAATTTTCGTTTTTCTTTTTGCAAAAAGAATTATGTTGAATTTGCATAATTCTGTCGCACGTCAAAGTGTGCGACATTCGATCACACTACAGGTTTCAATATATCCATCACAGAAATCAAGCATAAAAGGAAATACAAAGTGCTGGATGATACGGATCTTCAGGTAAACTAAAAGCAAAGATTTAGCAGTCTGCCATTACATCTGCCAGTACGGTTGTATTGTAGTAAATTACGATCAAATAATTCTTTGAAAAACACAATAGCTCTATCAGATGTTGAAGTGGGGGCTATACAACCAGAATTATCATTATAACACCAAGTGGCTTGTGGCAAATGGAAGTCTCCCAACGCCAGGACTATATCAGTAGGTTTAGGCTTTCCGCCCATGTCACAAATGAGGGCAGCATGTTTCTTATAAATGGAGATATTCGCATTTTGGGGGAATGTAGCAGCAAATTACGTATAACTGTTGACTGGATATTTTCGACCGAAAGGCAATAAATTCAACCTTGAGAGGAGTAGGATATTCAATTGCTATTAAAACACCATTACCAGTGGGATCCAATCGATCCTTTCTGAAAACTGGAAAGAATTGTGAAAAAGTTCCGACGAATGTAAATCAGGTTTTAACCAAATTTCACTGATGGACAAACAGGAAAATTCCGTGCTCACTGAATTTAGGAATTTCTAAATGAAAGTTCAGTTTTGGTAAATGAAAGCTATGAAAGAAATGAAAAAGCTATTCAATTAGTATTACGGGATCGTTCCCGAGGACTGAATTCCTTAATTAAAGATCGAACTAGCCACAATGGTTTGTTTAACAAAATTCCCATGTTTTTAGCCGGGACTAATACATTAAAGAGACAGCTCTAGGTTGAGATGGAGACAATTTGAAAATGCTTACATGCTTGAAATAGACGGATGGGACTTTTGCGGCCAGATAAATTTTTATGTTTTCACGCGAACATTGCCTTTCTGGAGATACTCAAGCAGACATCATCCTTACTAGGAACAATAGGATTCGCAGGTAGAGAGCTTTGAGTTGGCGAGAGTATAAAGGAGGTGACCGAATTTTCACGTGCAGCTTGTGAGACTTCCCCAGCATGGTGACCAGCAGACACACCCGAATAACCAACGGGATAGGCGGATTTGTCCTTTTTATAAATATATTTTGGAGAGTAACCTGAATTGCACCACTGGGAGGAGATGCCTTTTTCAGTTCAGCATAGCTAGAGTGAGGAGGGCTACCCAGCTTATTGGCGACTTTTTTGTTAGCGGCCGGCTCAACGATAGCGGGAACGCTAACCTTCTTTGTAGGTAAAGATGGGGTACTCACATGAGTTGACGATTCAGATTTATGTGAAGGCGGAGGTGAAGTATCAAACGTCACACTACGAGTTGGTCTTTTACAGGCTAGTAGAGAAGATGAGTGCTCCAGATAACTACACTCATCGAAAAATGTTTTGATTTTTCACGCTTTCGACACAAAGTAACGAGATTTTTGCTTAATTCAGAAAACCCATTCTTTGTTTCCGGGAACAGTTTACAGAAGTTAGTATCCCGCTTCCTACATACAGAACATGATCAACGTAAACCTTTCGAAGAATCAAGGACTGCATTTGCAGCACGGCCATTGATACTTGCACACTTTGCACGACAAAAACGTACGCAAAGTCAACAAGTGACGAATCGTTCAGAATTGTTTTTGTTCGACATGATGTAAAAAAAGACTCCATGTCAAAAGTAAGTAAAAAGATAGAGATTGCAAAAAAAAAGAAAAAAATAAAAAAGTTCCTCACGTACATAAAAAATTATCATTTAAATTAAAGGTAAACTTCACACTATTAAAGACACTGTAAATAAACAGCAAGCCAACAGAAAAGCTATAAACAAGCAAAAAAAAAAACATGAAAGAGAGAGCTATTAATGAAAGCACCTAGTGCTGATCGCTAAAAAATGAAAAAAAAGTGAAAGTGCCTTCGTCAACATAACCATTGATGGCGTAGCCATAAATAGTAAGGACATTAAATTTATGTCTTACGTCTATAAACAAAAGCTTACCAAATACAAACGAAAAAGGTGGCGTTTAGCAGTGGAATATCGCCAAGTCAACAAAAAACTGCTAGCAGATAAATTTCCGCTTCCGAGATCAGCTAGAAAGACTCAAACACTTCCAAACTGCGGACACTCATAACGGATTACGGAACAGAATATAAGAAGGCCTTAATGGAAGGTCTATACGAGTACCTCAAAATAGACAAAATAATATCAACAACCCATTATCATCAGACACTTGGTAGAGTGGCAGCCATCGAGCATTAAACGAATATATCCGTCCGTATGTGTCGGCTAAATAATGGGGCTGTTTGGATAAGATACTTTCAATATTGTTTTAATGCAATATATTCCACAATACATCAGTACTGTTCCTACGAACTAGTATTTGCAAGGCCCCCCAGACAATTAGCATATCCCAACCAAACGGACAAAATTTACCCTCTCTACAATGATGATTACGCTAAGGAAATTAAAAATAGATTAGATAAAGCATACGCGCGTGCTTATATATTATTAGATAAGGCAAAAGAAAAACAAAAAATGTACTATGGCAGCAAAATTACAGTTTTCTATTAGAAATGGGTAATTTAATTTTATTAAAAAAATGAAGTAGCACATAAATTACGAAGCAAATATTTAGTCAAGTAAATATGACATAAGATAATGATAGTATTAAAATCAAAGATAATAAAAATAAAAACCAAATAGCGCACAAAAATGATTAAAATCTAATAAAGAAGCTAAATAAAATACAAATTATAAGGGCTCTACCCAAGAAAAAGTATATACAATATGTATTCATAATATTCATAATAAAGTGTTTATAAGAAATTAAAGTAGAACGAATAAATAAATACAAATAAGTTACGTTACAAGTTTACCTGTAAGCAACTTTAAACAGGTGAATAGTCAGTAATAAAGTAAACATTGGTGAAATCAACAATCAATTTTTGTGTTTCACTACAGCATAAATAAGATGCACCATATCACCAATCCACGGCAATAGATTTATGGAAGCGCTAAAAAACGAGTTAACTGGCACCAAATGTAGTAACATGTCTGTTCTAGCAAAAAGCCTTCTAGCCTATAACAAAACAATTCATCGCGCAACCGATAAATCAACTTCGATGAATTTATTTGTTCACCATCTGCAATCTCTTTGAGATCTAACAATACCTTACAATGAAATTAATGATAAACAACGAAGTATCGTAACGAAACTAGGTGAAAGGATATCGGCACCTGATTACTTAGGCAAAATTAAGCGGCAATTTTGAAATTTAATTGAAAAGATAAGTGAGTTATACTACCAAGTCAATGTAATAATAGGCGTACCTGAAAGCAGCACGTTAACCACTCGACAAAGGCTGGAAGAGAACTCCCCAATCCAGTTTGTACACCGGCACGTTGGAAAGTTGAAAATAGGCCTTTAATTTCACTCACTTAAAATACTATGCGAATTTTGTCAAGCGTGGCACCGGTCCCGCCACATGAAGACAACACCACGTCAAATAGTTCGTCAATCCAGATACCAACAAGAACCACCAAACAGTGGCACATCACCAAATTCTGAATCAATTCTACATCGATCCAGCTTGTTCGGAACGACGCCTAGGATTGTAATTGACGAATTATAACGTAATATAATTCTTTCCTGCTGGCGGGAGAGGTACTATAGTAGCATGCAGTATAAATAAAATATGAATAAGAAAAACTGTCCAAACATTGATTTATTATAATAAACGCACTGCGTTATAAACCATGGATGAATTTGGTCATATTAATTGAGTGTGATATAACAGTGAGAGCACGATGCTTCGCTTCACTATGTTTACTGTTAGCTTTCCTCTAGATCTTGACACATTCACTGGAATTATCAGGGGTGACCTATTTGTCAGCTTTCTTTTTTGGCAACTTATAGCCTGCGAAAAAGAGATAAGAGAACTGAATTCCACCAATATATCGGGGAGAAGGACTTGACATAGTGCAAGTTCGCGTGAATTACAGCAAAACGGCTTTTCGTTTTGTTGTGCTTCCAAAAACGGAGTTACAAAAACTTAGAATTACTATGTATGGGTAACGTGTTATGAACGTTACTCATACGTATATGTGTACGTAGTTATGAATTGTTGAATCCGTTTCGGGTAATATCAATCAATGAGTGTAGTGGCTACATTCCAACTCTATAACTTTCCATTCAAATTATTTTGTTATAATATCCAAGTATTTATAGCTTTTAGTTTTAAGATTTTTTATTCTATCAAAAAATTTTCGTCGATATTGTCGGAAACAATTGCGTTAAATTAAATAAATTTCCAAGAAAACAACATATCATAAATGTGTTTAAAGGAAGGAAAGAAAGGAAAGGAAGATTAAATAATCAAAATATCTATCACTACATCAACGAGCAATATTTGGCTTCCTACGTCCGTTAGTATGCCTAAAAAAGTGTATATTACCTAGCTATATATATATATATATATATATATATATGTATAAGTATATTTTTTATATTTGGCTATAAGTAACGCGGGCAAGCTACATATTGTCACCCTGTTCAAATCAGTAATAACCAATCTAATACACACGGTTATGCTGATGTCAGCGTAATACTGTGTAACGAGTCTTCTTGGACAGGGTAAGCTCAGGGCTCCACCAGGACTCCTTCCAAAAAATTTATAATAACAAAACAAAAACTTGGAACCTCCGGCTTTCGTTCTTATTATTTAGATTTATTATTTTTAGATTAATTATATAGGCGATATTTAAGAGGAGTGGGAGAAAAACCAGCGTGGTGACCCGACTCTTGCTTAACGCTTTCAATGTTTGTTATTAATATTTTTATCCCGTTCCGAAAGATTAGATTTCGCGGGTGTTATAGCAGCCAACCTCGGCGATTTGTCCGCTCCCCCGTTCCTGACCGTTTCACGTCGCAGGTGAGAGTATCCTATCATTCAGGGATGATGACCAAGCCAAGCCAGCCTTCCCCTATCCGTCAAGGTTAAAGGTCCTATCAGTCATTCAGGGATGACGACTAAGCCAAGCCAGCCATCCCATATCCGTAAAGTCAAAAAAAAACCCTTTCGGTAATGTCAATTAGTAAAGTAGTCCTTGATCACTTACCTTTAGCTGCTATAACACGACTGAAAGTCGCGATTACCATTGCTGTCCCGTTACAACCTCCATGCACACTTGCATATGTGTTGCAACGATATTCTTATACATCTACTGTTACGTATGCTAGTTGAGGTTTGGTCAAACCTGTTGCTTGGAAACAAGTTATCATCTCAGCTTTCCTTGTATAAGTGGTATTCTGCTATCCTATATATGTATATTTTATTATTATTACTAACTCATGTGATTGTTGGTGCTGGCTTAGGTACTAAATCAAATGATTTTATAAACCGTTAAGCATGCCTTCATGTAATATGCATACTTTTATAAGCTCTCCTTTTTCTTCACAAATGTTTTCTTGTATGCCTAACTACTAACTTAGGCCTAGTCGCGTATGTTTGCTTGCACCTACTAATACTATCTTAAGTACCGAACCGTATGAGTTTATTGTTAGTACTGGCTTAGGTATAACCGAGTGATTTTATAAGCCGCAGAACCGTTAAGCATATGATGCGTATTCATATGATGCGTACCATATCGACATGTATACTTTTATAAGCTCTTTTTTTTCAAATGTTTGCTTGTATGCCTACCTTGATGTGAATCGTATGATTTTATAAACCGTTGAGTATGATTTTTGCAAAACCACAAAGTTAGGTTTGTGCTTTTGCAAAATATGAGTGATTCAATAGATTGTTGATAATCAAGGGTGAGTTATTGGCATGTTGCTCAACGGATTACGACTTGTTCCTGACACGTTTACTTAGGCAAAAACTTATGCATATTGTTTATATAAGTTCTACTTATTTCTATTTTATTGTTGGATACATTTTCATATACATATTGCTGGACAGTTTTTATTTTCTTTATAACATCAACCGGTCGCTGGTTTCCTTACAATGTTTATATGGGCCCTCTTTATGTATGTATTTTATTGTTGGACAATGCAGGACTTATATATATATTTTAGTTATTTATCTACGTTATTATATTTGTGGCCAATAGTTTGTGCGGGAGAAGGATGATCTCACGGTCCAGGGATATTTACTTTCTAGTGCGGACAGACAAAGCAGGCTGGAGGTATTTTTATGGTTCACGGGTAGGTGTTTGCACGGACGGATTTATTCTCAGTAAGGAGGCGAGACGCTTCCTTACAACTAAAAAGATCTAAACTGAAATCTGGTTATGAAAAGTGATGAACGCAAAAACATAATAATAATTAGACTCTTGTCAAAAAAAAAAACTATTGAAAAATCCCAGTCGAGAAAAACAAACAACAAATTTAAGTTTTCTTTAAATTAAATTTATCTAAAGATAAAAGAGTGACAAAGTGAAAACAACATTATTTTTTTAATTCAATTCAATTAAGTAAAAGAAAGCACAGTATAACAGCAGAAAAAAAAATAGTTTGAACCTTATATGTAAAGACAAAAAGAATTCAATAAAAACCGACCGAGCTGCCCAATGACTACCCTAGCTGTTGCGTCGGAGATGGCCATAAAAAATTCCTCCCACTTATTGGACGACCTGGTGAAGGCTTACTCTGGCACAACTTTCGGCTCATAAAGGATAAGCCAGCACATGCCTGAGGCGTTCTTCGTAAAAATGGCTGTATCCAAAAGAAAAACTACACTATGCAACTATGCAACCGTTTGAGGAATTTGCAGGTCTATAAGTATAAAGCCCATCCGGGCTCGATAGGGAGATATTTGGAAACCTGATCTTAAATCAAGTCGCCAACCATAAAGAAAATCGTGTGATAAAAACAGAAAAGTGAAGATAAATATATTATTATATGTATACTTTTCAATTACTTATTTACTTTGTTCTATTTTAGTTTAGATTAAAAAGGAACGATGCGACGCCATAATGTAAGATTCGGCGTATGCCAAGGTAAGTTTATGTTCATTCTTAGTTGTTTTATTTTTTAATTTATCCATTTCTTTTCATTTCATTTTGGATTAAAAAAACCGTTGTCATACACCTGCGCTATAGCTTCAGCGGAATGTGATACTTCCGTAGGCCAACGGTAAGTTTATAGTCACCTTTATATATAAAATTCAGTAACCCCAATATTTTTCTTTTGCAGATGTCAGCACACCAGCAGGGATCCAGATTTATTATGTATTTATTATTTATGTATATTATGTATTAACGGGGCTTGTACTTTATTTATTAGTATTTTATATATACACACAATTATACTTTGCCATACAATTGGCAACGCGCATGTACGGTACCTTAATTGTTAACATTATATAAACAACATATAAAAATTTGTGTAAAGAAAAACGGAGTTGTGTTCAGTTTACGCTCCACTGCGCGCTTCCGCTTTGTTTCATTTTCAATACCAACCTGCGTGTGGAAACTTTTAATGTGGCTACTAAATTTGAAGTCGATATCTTCATTTTTGCGATCAGAAGAGTGTCAACAACAAAGCCTTGGCTTAATCAATTCAGAATTTCACGCTGATCAAGAATATATCTGCTTTATAAGATCTCTCAAGCTTCCTTCTGGATGTTGCATACATTATGGAAAAAAAACAAAATGAGTATATCCCCATCGTAGAGTGGTGGGTATGGAAAGAATTGTTGAATTATTTACTAGAAAATTATATTGATTGTAATTAAAAATAATATTGACGAAACTTTTGTTTTATTTCCCCTTAGTTTGCAACTAAAAGAAGAAATTATCGGTAAAAACATTTATCAACGCTGGTGAAGTGGACAACAAAACGAGCATTTATTTTCATTCACATCAACATATCGATATAGTGCATAAATAATGCCAATTTTGTGAACGAGATTAATTAATGATTTAATATAATGATTATATTCTTTAGCAACAAATTATGTTTACAACAATTTGTCGCCAAATGCCCGTTAAACGAAACAGTCTTGATGAAGAACAGAACTCATATTTAAGAGATATGTTGAACAGTGAATCGAACGTTTGCGTGTTGGCATCACGTATTTAGTTTTTGTCTAATCTGACGGGAATAAGAGTGAACTTAAGACCAGTTGTGCATACGTGAAGCAAAAAAAGAAAGTTATCAAACAATCTTGAATACTGCCCCAACGCAAGCCAAAAACGAAAGCGGAGCTAATTTTCAGATACACAATTACTGCATAACTTCAGAACTGCATGTTTACAACAAAAGTAACCATAAAAACCATAGGGCTGAATTTATATGATATCAGTTTAGTTGCTTTCAATAAATGCAAATCCTCCACCATGAAAAATATCCCCGAACATATATATCCCTAAAAGTGCAAACTATTTTATTCATCTTTACATACTTGTATACATATCCATTGCTAAATATGACAGTATGAATTTGTGAAAGGGGATTAAAATATTCGAAAATAATGCTAGTAGATTATCGAATATTATTGATCAATTACATATTAAAAACAGAACGCATCGCTGTATTTATATATAAGGTAAGGTATTTATAAGGAAAAGGAGAATCAAAATTAAAAAAGAGAATTACTATGGAAAGGACCTCCCTAGGCACCTCACATTATGTGAAAACGCGTAAGCAGATTTTTTAATACCTACGTAAATATCATACATAATCATTTTGATAGATGCAGATTTCTGTAAAAGTTTAAGAAAGTGGCACTGATAGTCCTTTTAGCCTTGGAAGTTGTTAAGGTGTAGAGGCCATAAATGATGTGGCGGTAGCGATTAGCCTCTAAGCATGGCGCAGGGTACGTCCTCTAAATTGCACCACTAGCTTTCAAAAAATGGAGAAGTTTAGGTTACAAATAAATTTCATATACATTTCGTATATTCGCTTTTTATTTTTATTTACTCGTTCACTGAGGATTATATCAGCAAAGCAGAAGGCGAATGTCATACATAAGGCAAGAGAAAGCGGTTATCAACTTTCGTCGTCGTCGCGGATGAAAGTTACAAGTTCAAAGATACGCAATTACCCCTAGGTTATATTTTTTGTAACAAGTTGAAGAAAAACGGATTAGTTCATAAACCAAATTGGTTTTAAAATTCATCGAATATTGCAATATAGGCAATTTTGAAATTGCCGTGAAATTTTTTAAAAATGAATCTTTTTTTGTAATGTGTTGCATGTTTCTTTTATGTTAACATTAACACTGTGAAATCTTGCTCTTTAAGAATACTTACATATAATTTACTTTATTATTGTATTTAATATTATATTTCGGAACAATTATTTGACAGAATAGGCAGAGAGAATGAAGGGATGCCCGCGCCAACAGCATTAACAGTAGCCAAGACTAGATTAGTTTTGTAGGCAATTGATTAGTCTGTATGCACTTCTCTATAATAATAATCATATTGCTCTATCTCAATACAATGTACATTATTATTACTTTCTATATTGTAAACAATGTAGAATACCTTTCCAAACCCATGTAAGCTTGTCTGTCCATCTTGCTTTCTTGCGTTCAACATATAGGCGCAATTTTAGAGATATTTCAATGAAGTTTGGTATGTTAGGGTGTTTTGGACTAAGGACGAACGCTATTGAAAGTGGTTTGGATCAGACCGCTTTTTCGATCACTTCCCAAATAAAAAAACTCCGCGTGTATAAGTGTAGGCATTTTCTGTCTGTCGGCACACTCCCGGCTCTTTACACGAGGAATAGTATTACGTATGGTAATGGAATCGTTAATCAAGATTTCGTTCCATAATTCTTCGCTCACATAGTAGTGTCACCAATAGAGAATTATGGAAAAAGAATAAAGTCCAAAGTCTGCCTGTATAGCATAAAGGGCGGGTTTTGCATAAGCAAATGGCATGTTTCTTTTTTGATTGCCGAGACAAGAGAAAATTCTGACGGGACAGATCAATAGAGTCGGCAATTGAGAGTAAAGTGGCAGACTAATACAGAATCGATTAGGCCAAGTGTGTTTGAACGGAGAAATAAATTAATTTTTTTCTAGTTAAAAAAAACAAGGGTTTTTGATTACCAAAAAAGGTCGGTGACAAGATGGTGGAGGACTCTGAAAGTACGCCGAAGGCATAACCAACGGTGTATGTAGGTGTAATCACGGACGGATCGACAAATACGTAGCCACAGATTAACGGGGAGGAGAACAATACCGACGGACCGTTGGACTGTATGCGACGTCACGTTTTTAATGATCCCGACAGGTTACAAATTTAGTTATAGTTGTGCCAGACGGCACAAAGTGTAGCCTAAGCTCTTTATACATACATTACAAATTCATTATATGAATAACTGTAGGATGGTGTAGGGTATTTTGCAATAAACAGCGGCGCACTTTAGTCTTTTTACTTATTCGTTTTGATCTAAGTTTCTTATGATCTGTTTTGTGTAGATAATATTTTATTCAGTTGCAACTTCCGAAGTGAGGAGTTATCCTCTTGCATAGTGACAATAGTTCCAATTTCGATATTACTACGATCTACGCGTTTATTGTTGAGTTATATATCGTTTCTGCCGTGCAATAAACAGACAAGAAAAGTTGGTACCTTGTGAAACTGAGCTTATCTCGCTTTCTCTTAAGGCCTTTGAATATTCATGAATCAAAAGGTTAGCTGATGTTAGCGCTATTCTATCTATTGACAGAGGAAGAAGAGGATAGGAATTTAATGTAGCTTTTACTCCTACCAACCCTTCTAATGTGATGTGGGCATTAGCAATTGCTAAGAGCACTAGGAGGTTACAACCCTTGACGGTTGTTTTTCAAAGGGCGACAAAATGAGGCGCCCTTGGAAGTATGGACGCGAATTGCACACCTTGTTCAGCAAATATCTCATGCAATTTTTTTCTACCATATATTGAAAGCGCTGTGGTGGCTGTTGAAGGACGTCAGTGGTACCACACAAATAATAAGAATGTAGATAAGCTTACAATATAATATAGATAATATAAATGGGACCACAAAAGTGTACTTCACATGATTGAACTCCTATTAACCGATTTTCAAGCAAGTTGCCCACAATTGATGTACATAGTTTTGGACCGTATCGCAAAAAGGGAGCTTGATGAGCCTTATTTCTAATTAAGTGTCTTGCGCTAACGACTCACGTAAGACAGCCACTTCGGTTCAGCATCAAAATGGGTTAGATGCAAACTTTATGTTCTCATTGACGTGTGTATTTAGTTCAAATGTTTATTAAACTATTGCATAATTCTGAATAAACAGATCAAGAGCCGTTCTCGATAGTATCGTTTTGTATGCGTTTGTAACTCGAATGCTGTTAAATCAAGAAAAGTGTTTCGGTCATGACGTAAACAACGAAATAATTATTGTGTCACTAGTACGTGAATAACAATATATGTGCATATAACTCCAAAGATGAATAAAAAAGTAAAGAAGTAAGCAAAACAATAATTGCCAACATTTGGAGTTTCCGTCAGTAATGAGATTCTATTAACTGTACTAACAACTCTGTGCATTTCGTAACAATATTTCTGTTTATTTTCCCTTTGAATATACTACTCGATAACAACTTTAGGATGGACAAATTTTTCACTCAATAGTAACAAAAATCCATACCGTATCAATTGCTGTAAACTCACTACTTTGCCCGAACGCAAAAATTACGACCGAGTTTACTCGATATAGAATCCAATAAACATGATTTTTATCTCTTGTATTAATAATTTCTTCTTTCCTAATTTATTATTTTAGGTAATTTATGAGAGAAGAGTGAAATGTTTCACTAATATTATGAATTAGTAGAATTTTATTAGGGTGAGATGGCGAAGGATTAATATCTAATTGTTCCGTTATTTACTTTTAAACGTAGGGAGGTTTTGGTGGCTTTAATTCGTTTAGATCAAATTGATTTAAAAGCATTAATTTTTTATTATATTATTTTATATAGCTCATATAGGCATTGTAATATCAATTTAAAAACTCTTAATTTTATAGGAAATTGTGAATCTTATTGAATGTACAAGTCTCATTGGTGCACTTTTTGGCTCGCAAATCTCATCAGCTGTGGGTAGATAATTTGTTTCTTTATTTATATATTTATTTACTTACACATGAAACTCAACTAAAATAAATTAACAGTCGAATGCAACTCTTGCGACTCTCGGAAGTAAATCTTATACTTATACTTATACTCTTATCGTTGGCCATAAAGCGGTTGCTAATGCTATGATGCAAACCGTTCTTCCCGTTATTTTATTTGTTATTGGACCCTATTTTGCTCTTATTGAATCTTAAATTATGTTACCATACTTAATATAAGTACATCACATTTTTCATGACAAAAATACTTATATAGAAAGTCATAATTTAATAACTTTTTGACTGTCCTAAATTAAAAATATTCATATACTTAAGTTTACTTAACGGGTTCAGAATAGTTTATTAAAATTGAATTTAAAATTGTGAAAGCAAAATTTACATAAAAGGACACGTGATAGTCCTAATCGCAGCATGCAGTTCTCCTTGCGCAAACAGGCTGCCTCCAAAACTGTGGTTCAGAATCCTTGTCAATCTGAGAAGCATAGTTCGGAACCAGGCACGCTGCCACAACCAGGTCTATCTTAGTTTCATCAGGACATTAGTTGCTGCGCAACCGCAAGCCAGTCAAATAAATAATTAGCCTAGGTCCGAAACAGCATGGATGTTATGCTTGTGCACTAAAACAGATGCTTTCGCTTTCATTTAGCCGGTCTTGCGGGTACGTTCCGTCTGTCGCTCGGTGGTCATTACACCAACCGACGGAAGAAGGAGCACACCATAGACCACATCCCCACACACTCTTCTTAAGTGTTGGGTGCCCGTGAAGAAGGCAACACCGTCATCTAGATTAGTTGCGGATGCCGCAGAATTTAACCGCAGTTCGCTACCTTGTTGTACACACAAATGATTTGAAAGGCTGCCCAAAAATTTATGAATTTTTCTATCTTCCTTGAATTAAAGTTCCTCTTTCGCTTCTCCGTTAAAACACGTCATCGATCTTGAAAAATATGTAATGTAGTGATATTATGTTGAATTCCTATATGGTGATATTACGTGGATGCCAACAGGCATGCATACAATTATATGAGTTGCCTATATGAGTGCCTTTAATTCAATAACTCAAGGCGGAGAATACCCTACGAATTCACTGTCATTGGGTGAATGAGCGAGTGTTCCGTGGTTTTCACCAAGACTATTTGTTTACATAGCTACCAAAATAAATTCGACAAGAAACAATCACATTAAATAAAACACTTTTATTTCCCCAATAGCCATGATATACTCAGCTCGCACTTCTTTAATGAGTAATAAATTTATTGATTTTTCAGCTATTTTTATGCTAAATTAGTATTCTATTTCCCGGCAGCTTGCGTGACGGTCTTGCTTGACCAGTTGCAGGATTTCATCGATTTTTTCAGTGACTGCGAGGTGCATCTTTGACATCGAAATTTCCGGAACGGAATCAACTAAACCACTCTTGGGTCCTTCGTTCACTCACATAATTCTCGCCGTACACTTCACAAATTTTTTTTTCATCGTTTTGACGCCTTTTAGAGTAAAAAAGCACCACATAGCATATTTCTTCAGATATTGCACTCGCAGAGAATTAGAAAACTGTCTTCACAAAAAATGTAAGTGAAATGTCAACTTTGTTGGTTTGAGATACTCAGGTGGGTGTTGCACGATATACACCACCATCCCACGGAAAAAACCGCGGAGAGTTTTCAATATGACCTAATGCTAATTTATATAAACCATTGCGTTTCTCAACAATGTTCTTTGCTTTGCAACGCATGTCAATGCATTTCTATTTGAATGAATCGACTGGACTTTTGTGGCGTCATTAACCACGGTTCTAAAGTGTATCCGCTAGCACCTGAAAATATTTAAATGGTACAGATAAATAGTGCGTTAGTTTATATCACTGCTTAACAAGGAGCCAAGCATTAGTTTGATTCCCAGTCAAATGGTTTTCTAAAGAGAGTCTTGCAAATTTTTTTGCAAAAAATTTAGATGTATTAAAAACTTTGAAAAAAAGAAGGAAATTTGATCACCGTTCAAGCAAAACTCGAAAGTAAAAATTTGTTAAGAAAAGATTCATAAGCGCTAGAAAAATAAAGTTTGGAAAATCTTGTCGAATAGGCAGTTGAAGAAAAAGAAAAACCACAAAATTCTCCGAAGAATTAATTAAAAGTAACTATTGAAGTTAAAAAAAAAAAAACTAAGTAAAAGCTATGCGAGGTGTGTGTGTTGTAAGGAAGCGTTTTGCTCCCTTACTAAAGGAAAATAATAATAAAAGAAATAAACAAGAATAAGTCCGTCCGCACAAATGAAGTCCGTCCGAGTTGTTCGTTACAGAGTGTTTACTATAACCATCCTCCTCCCGCACAAGTGATAAGCATTACTTTATATATTTCATTGTATACATACATCATAATTTATATCATTACATATTTACACACATATATTTAATATATAAACTTTATATCTAAACATATACATAAACATATATATAAACATATATCTAATATACTTGATCATTGAATAGAGTATCATTGTACCTACGGAGAGTAAACATACATACATACAAACATATTTACTATACAAACATATATTTGAACATATATATAAACATATATTTAATATACTTGATCATTGAATAGAGTATCATTGTACCTACGGAGAGTAAACATACATACATACAAACATATATATAACCATATTTTTAAACACATACATAGACATATATTTAATAATACTTTCAATCATTGAATAGAGTACTAGCGCATCAGACTTTATAAAACATCTGCTACATAACTGTAAATAGGCAAAGCTAGTTAAGTAT
This sequence comes from Glossina austeni, assembly GCA_000688735.1. Classification (NCBI taxonomy): domain Eukaryota; kingdom Metazoa; phylum Arthropoda; class Insecta; order Diptera; family Glossinidae; genus Glossina; species Glossina austeni. The sequence goes on from KK502673.1 coordinate 361,611, forward strand.
GCGTTAAACTGCATGAAATATACCTAACGGTTAACATAGAATAAGTAAAATGTACACACCAGGTAGGTGTAAATGTTATACATAAGCAGATGAAAGAAAATAAACATGTTCGACCAGACAAGTATGACCGAACTTAAGCTGGCACATGTACGAGTAGATAGATAAGAATAACATTTCACAATATTCTCTATTTTACTAACCTTATTCTCTATTTTACT
>KK502673.1:365703-376190 GCA_000688735.1 Glossina austeni
CATTTATCTATATCACATGGAGCCGGCAACGTTGCACGAACCTCTAACTGAAGCCCTTGAAGATTTATTAAATAGAAATATATCGCCGGAGACTTTGGCTTATTTTTTACCATTCTCTGACCCTGTACGTCGTAACGCTCTGATCAATACTTTCAAAACATTTATAAATTCTTCGGAAGTTCGGGAACAATCAAATTCCTCAGCTCATTTATTCTCTACTCTACGAGCTTTAAAAATATCTGATGTAGCCATCTGTGATAAGTACTGGAATGGAGTACTTAAGGAACTCAATTACGCATCACAAGCAGACATTGGCCAATTACGTTTTTTGCGCCATTGCCATCGTTATATGAATTTCAACAAAAATCTCGGTGGCACTTATCGCCATTTAGGCGTTGAACAACGTCTCAGCCAAATGGCCATCACAGCTATAGAATACGATATATTTGGTCGGATACCATTTGCCCCATTTGATACCATTTTTGCTCGCTTAGCTTCCTTTGTTTTTGCTTATGGTCACACACCGCACTGCTTGAAAAAGTATCCCAACATACTATTATCAAAAGTTATAAATACGGCTGAACAATTCACCCCTGGCAGCTGCTTTCTTATTAGTCTTGGGCTTTATATATCGTTGGAATTGCAGTAATAGAAATTAGTAAAACAGAAATTAAAATGATAATTGCCCCTTTCAGATCTTTCAGATATCGCTATCAGATACCCTCTCTGGTGAATATGCAGTTAGCCGCAATCGATAGTGTCCTAGCCAGTTGTGCGGAACGATATGCAAATATTAGCGAAGAAAATCAGCACGCTCTTTATGACTTGAATTTATTGGTTCGTTGTCTGAGCAATCGAAAAAGTGAGACGAGCTTCATTTTTTTACAAATTCATACAAGAAAAATTCACTATTGACAGCATTCCAGCTTTAAAAAACAGTGTAATCTATCATCGCATATTGACTAAATACTAACATTGTATAACGGGATAGTTTGGTGGCCAGCACTATAAAAGAGCGTGTCGCAATACGCGCAGTCCTTTATTGTGTCATAGCCGCCGCCGAGGTAAGTAAAGCAAAGACATACTAGAAGCTGACTATGACTATTAGGGTTTTTGTTTGACTTTACGGATAGGGGATGAGCTGGTTTAGCTTTAATCGCCATCCTTGAAGGACTGAAAGGACTACTGACTTTACGCATAGGGGATGAGCTGGTTTAGCCTTAATCGCCATCCCTGAAGGACTGAAAGGACTACCGACATTACGGATAAGGGATGTGCTGGTTTAGCTTTAATCGCCATCCCTGAAGGACTGAAAGGATTGAAAGGATTACTGACTTTACGCATAGGGGATGAGCTGGTTTAGCTTTAATCGCCATCCCTGAAGGACTGAAAGGACTACCGACATTACGGATAAGGGATGTGCTGGTTTAGCTTTAATCGCCATCCCTGAAGGACTGAATGGACTACTGACTATACGGATAGGGGATGTGCTGGTTTAGCTTTAATCGCCATCTCTGAAGGACTGGAGAACACCTTTTTTTTGACAAGGAACAGTTAGGATGGGACCCACGGCTGCTATAACACACGTGAAATAATTCGTCTCTTTGTAGTAATCCGCGAATTCGGAATTAATAAACGGAACAAGCGCGTGCGAAGAAATAAAAAGAAAGAAAAAAAGAAAGAAACGTCGAGCCACCAGGCTGGTTTTTTTTCCCGCCTACTGCTCAAAAATAAATAAGAAAAACCATTTGTAATCCTCCACAAAAATTAAATAGAATTGGCTGAAATTGGACTGGCTGAGATCTACCCTGCCCAAGAAAGTACCGTTACAGTGTTTTTCAGTTCGTTAAAATTCCCCCGCAGATTAATTAATTTTAAATTTGTAAAAGAAAATCATTTATGACAGCAACAAATGCAGATAAAAATCTGATCATTAATAAGGCAGAGCTCAAAGCAACAAAGAAAAACATTCAAAATTAAATAAAAAAGCCAGCTTTAAGTAATCTTTCGATGCCCTTGCAAAAATTGTAATTAAATAAACTAGAAAGAATTTGAAGTTAATAAAATAAAAGAAAAAAAAAAGGAAAGAAACAATTTGTTCATATTAATGAATGTTAATTTTGTATGACGCTGAGACTATTAATTTGTGGAGAAGGAAAAATTTCCTTTGCTTGTGTTTATTAAATGGCGTGTAGTCTCTAAAAGTAAAACTATTCGAATTGAGCGTTGCCCGATTTTCGTGAACCCTTTTTTTTTTTACTTTAACATATAAAAATACATCGAGGTGGGGTCGATAGTAACAAACTTTATGGAGTGTGCTTGGCGACGAAGAAGTCGGGAGCCTATGTCAACAACAACAACTTTCCGGACCATCCGGAAATCAACTAAAACAACAACCCTTTGCCGTAAACATGAGCGAAGATCGTATAATCAATGCAAATTTAGAAACCATGCAAAGTCATAACAATACGCCGTGGTAAGGGAGGAGGCAGTGGTATCGAGTACATTCTTATCGTCAATGTATGCATAGAGGGTGAGCTAACTTTAAGAACTCAGCTTTGTATATCCACAGTAAGTTTGTTAAGAAATTTTCATTTATAAGCCATGTATAAGTAAAAATAGAATATTTGCACACATTTTATTTTTATTTTTTTTTTTCTCCAAAGTCATAATCAGTGTGTAAATCGATGTGAACGTAAACTAAACATAAAATTTAAGTAAGGAAAAGTCTGCGCGATAATGAAAAGAAATTTTTAGTAAAGAAATAATACAATTAAAGGTGCTTGGCTAAAAATGTTTGGCTAAGCGACATACGCAGAAGCGACATGCCGAAGTGGTGCATGAATGGGTGTGCGCGCGGGTGAAGATACTGGGACTGGGAACGGAGGAAGGACCAACGGACGGAGTACAGGACGGAGTACGTTACATAGGAAGATTGCTTATTTATTCCTTTTTTTATCTACTAAACTTATTTTTATTTTTGTATTTTTTTTTTGTTTTGTGTGCAATGTGGCACGACGGGCTGAGGGCAACGGCTCTCCCGGCCTAGAGATAGCAGGCCACATTGAACCATTACAAGTTACCGCTATAATTTTCATGTCATGTCTGCAAACTTTAATCGTAAAACGTACGTATGTACATATATGGAATTGTAGACGGATACTTAGACTAAATTATCCGTTTATCTATGCTTCCCTTCTCTATTAATGAAAACTACTTTATTTTGCGCGGGCTTTTTTAGAAATAAATATATGTGCCATGTGCGTGTCCAACCACTTCAAAATGTATAAGGAACATTTCAACCATCGATTGCGATGCGTAGTGTTACAACGATAAAAGTACGACAACAGCACCCACAGTACCCACAACCAGTAATGAGTCGGTAACAGGGGGAAGCCGCTAGGCTACTGGCATGGAGGAAAGTTGTGCGTAGGGTGAGTGATTTATTTATTTAGTTACTAACACATAAAACTCAGTTGAAATAAATTAATAGCCTGATTCAATTGACAGTTAGAAGTAAATCTAATATTAATTATTATTAAAAACTAATACAGTGTATATAAAGAGAATTAAAGAAAAAAAAATTTACCTGACTCTTAATTGTTTCGAAATGAAGAGTAAACTTGCCCCTACCATTCATGCTAATAACTAGCCCCATTCACTCTAATCACCGGAGGTATGTTAGACGATAATGTACCCTTAAGTGGCACCGTTACAGTTGTCTCCGATGATGCATTCACACCTACATTGTTGACAAGGACAAACAAGTCATCTGCATATGCAGCGAAGTTCAGCCCTCATCTTCTCCACACATGCCTTCTAGCTTCCTTAGCAAGGGATCCATCATCACATTCCATACAAATCGACCGCAGATAGACCCTTGCGGACAATCGCTTAAATCTATATAAAAAATGTTGTTAGTGCCGACAGCACACAGAGCCCTGAATGATCTGGTATGGAAATAAGAGCCCATCCAGTACAAAGGGAAGCCAGAAACATGGCTGGTAAACTCTAAGAGATTCGTAACAGTTAATGTTCTTTTTAAAAAGCCATGTTGGAATGGAAATGTAAGATTTGATAGCAGAAGCTAAATTCGATTCGCTTAAACAATTTTGGTAAGACACTCAACTTGGAAATTCCTATGTAGTTCTCAATGTGATGTCTTTTTTCACATTTGTGAAGCGGAATTAGCAAACTACTCTTCCAACACAAAGGTAAAACGCCTGATTTGAAGTGCTGATTAAAAATCTTTGAAATAATGTCACGTAGCTCGCAGCATGATTTGAGTATACATGGAGGAATGCCCCTACTTAATTACATGTAAGAGACTTCAAGCCATGTAAAGCGTCGTTTTTTGGAATGACAAAGATACGAATAGGAACAGAGTTAGTTATCAGTTAGGGATAGCTGACAGTGAAATCGGAATCAGCAGTTGAAAAAGTATTCAGGAATTCATCGCTATTTCCGGACAATTGACACAGCAAGATCCAGCAGTCTGCCATTACAATTAGGAATACGCTTGCATTGAAGTAAAGTGGCAAGTTAAAATCCCCGAACGCTCAGAAGGTTTATTCTGCCATGTCGCAAATTAGGAAGGATCTGCAGCAGAAGTGGCAACTAAAACACCACCGCCGGTGCGATCCAATCGATCTTTTTTGAAAACCTGGAAAGAATAGTGGAAAACTTGCGAAGATTGCAAATCAAGCTTTAACCGGGGTTCAGCAAAAGACAAGGCGTTGTCACTGAATTTAGGAAAGTAGAGTAATTTTTTGAGTTTAGGCCCTAACATTTTGGTGAACGAAAGTCGTCGGTCCTGAAGAAACATTTCGGTTTTTGGGGGTAGAAGAACTAAAGAATTAGTATTACCCAGACGATCCTGTGGAGTGAGTTTAAGGACCCAACTGGCCACAATGGTTTATTAAACATAATTTCCAAATATTCAGCTGGAAGTAACACCTTAAAAGACGAGACAGCTCTTTGTTGAGATGGCGCCAAATTTTAAAATACCAAAACGCTTCAAATTGGCTGATAGGGAGTTTGCAGCAACATAAATTTTTATTTTAACCATAAAGGTGTAAGTCGTCAGTCTTGACACGAATATTGCCTTACTGGGAGTACTGCCGTCAAGCAAATCTCGTCCTTATGAGGAACAGTATTATTCACAATTACAGAACTTTAATTGGGGAGAAAATTGAGAGAGAGTCAACACTTGTTTGTGCAGTTAACGTGACTTGATCAATGTGGTCGCCAGCGGACGCACCCGGACAGCTAGAGGTAAAGACGGATTTATTATTTTTATTAATATTCTTTAAAAATGCAGACAGAGTACACTGAATGGAGCCACTGGTACAAAATGCCACTTCAGCATAGCTGAAATGAGGAGGGCTTCCCGGCTTGTTTGTAACTGTTGTATTACTAGCTAAGTCAACGATGCTAACGTTCTTTGTAGGCAAGAATGGAACACTCGAATGAATCGATGTAAGAGATTTAGGCGAAGACGGAAATGAAGTACCGCACACTACATTACAAGTTGGTATTTTATAGGCTGGGCGAGAACGTAAGTGCTCTATATAGCGACACTTATTGAACATTGTCTTAATTATTTCAAACTTTCCGCACAATGTCCCGAGATTTTTAGTTAATTCAGAAAACCTATTCATTGTCTCCGTGAACAGCTTATAAAAGTCAATGTCCCGCTTCCTACAGTTGGGACATGACCATCGTTATTATTTCGAAAGCTCTAGGGCTGCGTCTGCAGGACGACCAGTAATACCGACCAGTATTTCCTATGGGAAAAATACTCGCAAAGTCAACAAGTAATGAATCGCTCGGAATGCGGTCGTGTTTTGGTTGATGATGTAAAGAACCACACTATGTCAGAAAGCAGTAGACAAAGTAGAGTTTATGAAAGTAGAAAAAACAATAAAGAGTTTCACGTATTCAAAAATTATTTTTTAAATTACACGCGAACATCGCGCTATTAAAAACACAGTATACAAAGAGACTTTTTGACGAAAGCACCAAGTGCTGATGGCAAAAACCAAAATGAATGTTAACAAGAAAAACTCAATACATTTAAATAAAAACACTCTTATAATTAATTAGGCTTTAAAACCGTGTAAGGTAATAAAGCAAAAAAAAAAGCCTTCCAGAATTTGTACACCCAAAATAAAAAATGCTACCACAACGCGAGCGCAGAGTTGCCAAATTTCATCTGGAGGATCAGAAAGCACAGAACCTTAGTGAGATGATTCCGATGCCTGGAGTTCGGACATATTGCGATGCAATCCGAGGACCCGTTGCGTTGCCTCCGAATGGGGAACGCGAGAGAATGCGACCTGTTGGACGTATTTGCGGTGTTGTAAGTAAGCATGCGTTCGGAAAAGCGGGAAGAGGGTCAAAAGTAGATCAGTCAGGGAAGGCAGAAGAAGCATTTGTCTTAAATCTACCGCCACAAAATGGAGAGACGTATTCTTCGACGAGCACGTGTTTAATACTTTTACGGACCCCACGAGGTGGGTGAGGCCAACTTATGCATAATGTGGAAAATTTTTGTACAGAAGCATGCGAAGAAGTACCATATGCAGAAGAGGACCCCCGTGGTACTGGTGGAACAACGAGATAGAGTGGTTGAGGACGAATTGCTTAAAGACAAAGAGAAACGTGGGCCATTCTAGGGGAATGGCAAACTTCAACGAGCTGCTGTCGTCTGCAAGGACCTACGCACCGCGCGCAATCTAAAGAAGGCGATAAGAAGGAGTAAAAAGAGCTCGTATATTCAAAGAAGCAGATATTACTCCATATGGAACGTCATATAAGGTAGTAACGAAGATAACGGAATAGTGAAGGTCGCCAGAAACTACGCACTCTGTATTATTGCGCAGAATAATGCCAGCAGTTTTCCCACAGAGACTGTAATATGCTGCTGGGAACTTTAATCACCGTGACAACGAGGCAACTCTGGCGGCCGCCACGGAGGAAGTATTTGAGGCTACCAAAACGTAGACGATAGAAATGCCTCAGGTCCGGGTGAAATTTCAAATATAGCACCAAAGGCGGCGATCCGGAGAAGATCAGAAGTTTTTGCCAAGCTGTTCCAACAGAAGAAGTTGGTTATTGTTCCCTAAAGCAATAAGCCAACACCTGAACTGTCGTCATATCGGCCTATCCGCCTGCCGGACACAATGCGACAGCTACTGTAGAGGATCGCGTGTGAACGTCTGTTATTGATGTTCGGGCAAAACGACGCTCTCTCAGATAACCAATACGGATTTAGTAGTGCACGGTCACCAATAGATACCACAAAACACGTGGCCGAGGAGCGATGGAAGGCTGGCAAGAAGGAATATTGCGCTACGGTCACGCTGAACGGCAAAAACGGTTTAAACTCCGCGGACTGGAGAAGCATTCACTGAACGCTGACAAGAGCATTGGTGCCGGGACACACACTCGACCTCGTAACATGTTTACTTCTCCAATCGTACACTAGTGTACGAGGGTAACAACGGCAGATAAATATACAAATTAACAGTAGACATGGAAGAGGGATTAACCTTTGGTTCACTACTGTGGGACATAACATATGACGATGTTCTGAGGCTGTAACTCCAGGTGTGTGCAACAACTGTCGGCTTTGCGGACGATATATCAGTTACGGCAAAGGTCGACGGAGAGGTGGAGGATAGAGCTGCAGAGAAAGTCGGCCGAGTAAAGGCATGACTGATGAAGCGAGCTTACAGCTGGCGAAACATAAAACAGAAGCGGTGGAAATAAGCAATCGAATAGCGATGGCAGTGTGTAAAATACGAATCGGTGGGTACACCATACATTCATTCCTGGGGCTCATATATGATAGACCGTTGACCTAACTTCATTTTGCGGCAATATACCGCCTTAATCCTCTACGATAAATATGCGGATTCAGCACAGTCTCAGAGGAAGCAGCCCTATGTATAATGCAGTTATATAGGGTTGGGGCTACAAATGGCGCGGCCTGGCTAGCCCACCTACATTTACAACAATAAATTATAACTAAATTCAACCTATCGGGATCGCTAATCGCAATGGCACTATGTATTTGCCGGTCCGTTAAGTCACTGTTCGTGGTTACATACACACACAAACATACACACACACACACACACGCACGGCTGGGCTCAGGCTACTGTGGGGGTCACAGGTGGCGGATCGTGATCGGCCTGCATGTACCCTAGGGTATATCTGTAGGCTAACTGCGCATAACCAATAAGCAGTCCCCGACGAAGGCTGAAAAGGCAGCATAACCCTGCGAATCTTCGGCGAGTAAGCGCCGTCCTTTGAATAGGTGTTCCCCACCCTTGCTATGGGGGTGGCACCGACGGAGACATTTTCACGAAACCTATGGATAGGCATCAAGACCGAGCCCGGTAAGGTCTTGATTATGGTATACCGGAACACCCACTCGAATAGTCGATTTTGAGCTGGTGGTGGCGTATTCCGTTACCTGAGTAGGTTGGAGTGGTATCCAGCCGAAATGGCTTTCGGGTTAATGCTGACATCGCCACCGCCCCGTTAAAATGATGGCAAGTCTGGGAAGTACGTTCTAGGCCGCACCGTTAAGTTGGTGGGTGTAGGACCAGTTGAGATGAACTTCTGGCTAATGCTGGACCTGGCACTGAACGCTAGTCTCATAAGGGCTAGCGTCAACCCACTGCATGACCTCACTGCTTGCAAAGATAATCATGGGGTCCTAACAGCAACTACACCAGCGGAACCGGATAGCGGCTTCTCAGTTGGGGTCCAATCAAAATTAAAAGTGAATTCTCAAAAAAACAATACATCAACAGGCACCAGGGGTCACGCCGGCGCTTTGAGCGAAGAGAACCGCTTTAAAGTGAGTGGAAGAACAATGAGGTCGCCAGTAAGCCTGCAAACGCAGCCTCATCTGGCACAAACACTCGCCGAGAAATCGAACCACATATCAGTGGACGTGCAGACTTCATGCAACTGGGCGGCTATATAAGGGAGTTAACGGTGATGCTGCAGGGAAATGACGGAAAACGGCGGCACATTAATCAACAAATGCGTGACACCATAGTCGGCATCAAAACGATGTACGAAAGACGCCGGATTGAAAGGGACGCCGCAAGAACTAGTCGCAAGGAAACTAGTGATAAGGGTCTCCAAACTTCTCCGCGAACGTACGCGCAAAAGGTGAGGGAGCGGAGTGACCTCACAGAAGGCAAGCAGGCCGAAGCGAGCGCAGCCGGTGACGCGCAAACGTAAGCAGCCCGGGGATGTGGATACGCCGACCGCGAAACGTCGTAACGTAGCCGCCATACCGGGGACTGCCGACGTAACTGACGGCCACCACCCACAGAAGGAAGAGAAGTGGGTGAAAGTCGGGACGAAACCGAAGAAGAAAAGAAAGGCAGCCCGGCTAAAAAGATCTCTTAAGGAGAGACCCGATGATATTCTCATAGCAGCTAAAAGCGGGCTCTCCTATGCGGATATGCTCCGGAAGGTTAACGGTGAACCGCAATTGAGTCAGCTTGGTGAGGCGGTGCAGAAAATAAGAAGAACGCAGAAAGGCGAGCTTCTACTGCAATTAAACCAAAGCGGAGGAAAGGCAGAAAAGCTGAGAGTGGCGGTGGGATCCTTCTTGGGAAAAGAGGCAGAAGTCAGGTGTCTGAAGCAACGTAAAATGGTCGAGTGCAAAGACATCGATGAAGTTACCACCAAGGAGGACTTAAGCAACGCGCTTAAGTCCCAATATGGAGTGGCAACCGCAGAGGTGGTTAACTTAAGGAAGGTATATGGCGGAACGCAGACGGCGCTCATTAGCCTACAGCAGGAAGAAGCCGCTTAATTATTGGCAGGTGGAAAATTGCGTATAGGAGACACCGAATGTGAATGCAAAGCACGTGGCGGGAAGCAGCAAATGTCCACTGCTCAAGCGGGCACTGGCCACTAGAGCGCGGAATTGAGATTAATGCAGATTAATCTCAACCACGGCGAAGCAGCTCATGACCTATTTCGGCAGACGGTCGCTGAGAAAGAGGTGGACTTGGCGCGTGGACTGCCAGCACAGGGGCTTTGTTAGGGCGACAGTTAAATATCTATGGTGCTACGCTCCTCCAAGCTGGACACAAGGTGAATTCCAGCGCATGCTAGACGAACTTGTGGAAGATGCCCGTGAGAAATCGTCAGTTATAATTGCAGGGGATTTCAATGCTTGGGCCTTCGAGTGGGGCAGTACAGCCTGCAATGCGAGGGGACCCAGCTTGTTGGAGGCCTTCGCTGTGTTGAAAGTATCTCTTCTGAACGATGAGCGGAGGGATACGTTTCGAAAGGCAGGAAGAGGGTCGAAAGTAGACCTCACTTTTGTTAGCGACGGTCTACTGGCGAGATGCAAGTGGTCGCTGAGCGAAGAGTACACAAACAGCGACCACCAGGCCATCTTTCTCGACATACAAACTAGAGAGAACAGACGAAATTGGTGGAACAAA
>KK502674.1:0-21571 GCA_000688735.1 Glossina austeni
AGTTCCGATGCCAATCCGAAGTAGGGGCAGACTGAATGGGCTGTGTTGACGAATTTTTTTTGAAGCATAATTCTTCAAGAAATGATTGTGTACGAGATAGTCTTCCGGGACGTATGTTAACTCCAAAAGCCAGAGCTGTATACGCCTGCGGTGAATGATACATAACATAATCCTTGGATGTTCCAGCGGTTAGGTTGCCCAAAAAAGGATTCCCCCATCACATTGAACGCTTTCTTGCCCGAATGCTGAATATGGCGATTAGAAAGATTAGAAAGATATAATGATGGCTGCGTTTATACAGAAGTTTCGTGAAGACATTAAACAATGAGGTATTAGACAAGGGCGACGCTGACAAGGGTTGCGAGAAAAATGGCTCATATCCATTTCCTTCTCATTTTGTACCTTAGGAGCAGTAATGCCCTCTTCCATAAAGCTTATCGTACTCCTCGGGGGGCGTCGATTATCGCCTATCCAATTAACATCTTGTACCACCTTGGATATCATTAGGTCAGGCTTTCAGCATAGGTACCCGTGTAAAACCTTACCGCAATCTGTGCTACGAGAACCATTACATAATAATGATGGCTGCGTTTATACAGAAGTTTCGTGGAGACATTAAACAAGGTCGACGCTGACAAGAGTTGCGAGAAAAATGGCTCATATCCATTTTCTTCTCGTTTTGTACCTTGGGAGAAGTAATGCCATAAAGCTTATCGTACTCCTTGGGGGGCGTCGATTATCGCCTAACATCTTGTACCACCTTGGATATCATTAGGTCAGACTCTCAGCATAGGTACCTTACGGCAATCTGTCGATTTATTGCACTGCATACATGACGGTAGCACGATTAATAGTAATAGAAATATTCGTGTATAATAGACGAATATTTTTATAGATATTCGTGTATAATAGACGAATATTTCTATTACTCCAAGCTTACTGCAGAATTCTATTACTCCAACATTGCTGCAAGAATATTTCTTTTACTCCAAGCTTACTGTAAGAATATTCTGCAGTATTTAATTACTCCAAGCTTACTGTAAATATTTTTATTACTTTTGCAAAAAAAATTACGCAACAAAACTGAAACCTTTTCTAACAGCTTAACCTAAATCAAATAAAAAATAAAATATCTTTACCGACAAGGTAGCAGTTCATAGTTTTTATGACGAAAGCAGATGGAAAGATAATAAAATCCTTAACAAATAAATTAAATTTTCTAAATTTGTATTACGTGAGTTGGCGTTTTGGACATGTTCAAATATAGGGGCGTTCATGGTAATAATGAATGAATAGTTGGCGTGTGCAATGACCGTAAAGTGTAAAGTGTAAAATATTTCATAGTCGGCCTTTCCCAACTATGTTTTTACTTGTTTTTTCTCTATTTGTTAGTTGGTTACGTGAGTAAAAATATAGGATAAGATGCTAGTGTTGCGATCGGTCACTGTCCCCAATTTGGTTATAAAACAAAATTGCTAAGTCAAACAAACCACAAACAGAAAATGTGTTATCGTATAACGTTTCTCCGAAATCAGTTACATATCCCATTAAGCAAAAAGTTCGTGGCGTTTTTTATACCAAAATTCAAGCATTTTTCCTTTATTTTAAATAAACTTTTTCAAAGCGAATCTATGGTGGTTTGTTCAATAAGCTTTTGCGATTTTCTTAGTAAAATTGTTGTGCTATCACTGTGGACTTCCATATTCTATTGGAAAGAGTTGGGTCAAGTCATTTTCACAGAGCTCTTCCGAAGTCAACTCTACACAATTAAGAGTGTTCTGCAGAGAATGCAATAAATGATAGTTGCACAAGGTAATAATCTGCCGATGCAATGGATGAGTTGAAAGCTCTGAATTGGGTTCAATCATATAGCCAGCTTAAAGTAGCTCCTGATGCACTGGGTTATTACAATTAACATTTTGGTGATCAGCCGCCTAACTACAGATTCCTCCCGGCGAATATCTGTGCGATTCTCTTATGCTCAGATTGCTCTCAGAGCAAAGTGACTAGCAAAGTGATTAGTTGGTTGTACCTCAATATAATAAAAAGTATTTTGAAAACGTGATATTTCGTGCCTTTTTGGGCAGCATACACACTAGCAAATCTAGACAAGAATTAGATAATTTAAACAAGCAGCGATAAATCTAATTTAATTTTGTTAAACTTTATTTTATATTTTTGTTTCAGAGAATTGGATTTTTTCACCAATTTCTCTTTTAAATTTTATATTCGTTGATTAACGGAACCTTCGTATTTTGGTGTTAGATCAAATATATATTTGTGGAATTCAGGAAGTGTACAAGATGGCCTTATTTGCGGCGTTGCTTCGTGATGAAAGAAAAAACCAACACGTATTTAGTGACCAGCCTTATTTTCTTGTTACCGAGGAGATATGAACCACGTGCGACTTTCTTTGCGAAAATTAAGCTGTGTATGATCTGTTAATTAATTTAGTGGTCCAGCAGGCCGGATCCCTAAAGATGTAAGGTTCCTATGGTGTGCTTTCGGGCCGGAAGTGTATAAGATTATATTGCAAGCGCGCACTGCTATCTTAAGAACCTCTTTCCGAAAGTAACGAACTAGTAGGTTCTGCAAGACCGGGGTATCCTTTCGAACCGGGAGTCTATAAAACAATGATGTAAGCGCACACTTTTACCTTAAGCACCTGGTTCCGGACGACCAATGCCTAACTCCCAACTACCGGTTAGCTACCAAGCCAGGGCATCCTTTCGAAGCCGAAGATCGTCAAGATAATGCTGCAAGCGCACACTGTTCCGGACAGACAGGACGACAACCACTACTGCTTTGACTTACCTATTCGTTCAACTGCTGCTGAACAACTAAAAGAAAGATTACTGTTTGCGCGCTGCTTTTATAGCTGTTGGCTGCCATACCAATGCATTGATATCTAGAGCTTTCACCACGAGGTGTGTTTACTTAGGAGAGTAACTTACTGAAAGCTATATTCGCACTTATACATAAAGCTATAAAACGAAGTCATACAGCGTTGCATTACAATTTTGCGTGCAAAGAACAGGCCTAGAATTATTTATGTAAGAACTTAGAGTTTAATGAGCTTAACTAGAGTTATATATATATATAGGTTAGTTAGTTTTTATTTACATTTACAGAACAATTATTTCATCGTTCGGAGCGGGTAAGGAAGTCTTGTTGAAAGAAGTTGAAATTTAGAAAAATAACAAGGAATATCTACGCAAACAACTCTGCATTTGTGCGGTACTTTTTTATACGGTGGTTTCTTCAATCTTTCCTCATTTAGTACGTTAGAAAGGTTGGTCCGATTAGTATTTCACTCAGAGATAAATGACTTTGTAACCATGACAACTAACTCTTGGTATGGAGAATTAGGATGCAATGTATAGTGGAACAATATATAACGAACAATTCTCCAAATAAATATAAAAGTTAAATATAAAATTTAAAAAAATACACTCACTTGAGTTCATCATACACCGCAAAGATAGTAGAAACATACTCCATCAAATTCTGCAACAAAAGTCAGGTTGTTATTGTTGATTGATGCAAAATTCTTTAATTTCTCAAATTCAAGTTTTTACTCTTACTTCTTTAATTTTGACGTAAATTATTCTTCTTCATACATTTATATTCATAAGAATGTTCGACTTGAGGAAAAAACCCGTTAGCTAATTATTTTGTGCACTTGACAAGCCAAAATACCACGTTTTGACAACAGAGATGTTAAACTTTGTAACAACAGTTAACGCTCAACTATGTATATGAAAAACTACAACCGTCAACACATTCACGTCGGTCAATTTCAAATTGTTGAGCATAGTAGAGATACATTCATATACACACATCCAGTGATACATGTATTTTTTGCGTTACAAGTTTTTTAAAAAAAATTATCATGTGTTGAGAACAGAGAGAGGACAGAGTTGCTTTCACTGTAAATGGCAAAGCTTTACCATCGACAAAAACAAGAACAAAATTATTCACATGGGCATAGTTTTCTGTTAACAACTTAAATACAGCGGTAATCTCTGTTAACGTTTTTCCGATTTTGTAGGCAACAAAATAAATTGAAAGACGAAATTGTTATTTAATGGAGCTCAAAATAAAACTAAAAAAAAAAAACATTTTTTGTGATTACCTTTAATGAACGAGTAGCAAAAAATTCTTATAACGTATAATGTAAATTTAAGTAAAAAATACATTTGGAATTTTTCGACGACGTGTTCAAATATTTACGTGGTAAAAACTTCAGACTTCGTCAAAAAATATCCATCATACGATGCCGCGACCCTTTCCTGAAAGTGATGCGGTGATGCGCCACCAACTAGTTGTCATAAACGACTTAAAGCAACGCTGATGAAGAGATTATGATTTCAATTTCAGTTGGATGATGATGGTGATATTGCCATTAAGTTGCAACATACAGTGTCTTATATGGCTTTTTGGAGCAAAACGCTCCGAGGAAGGGGCCATAGATCTACTTCAAGTTTTGGGGAGATACCTCCCTAGAAAGACGATATTCAGAGAAATTGTTCCATAATACCTCTACGGAATGCTGTAATTCGGAGATTTTCGTTACAATAAGAGATTTTTTATGAAGATAGTGGACGTTTCTTGGCCTGTAAGGATCCGCTCACAACTGACTCATAGCTGAAACTAAAGGGAAGAAACACAAACATTAACATTACTCTTTAAAAATCTTTAAAAAAATAATCAAAAAAATATGAAACTCTTGCAACTTATTCCGACCTTGTTTAACTTTTTGACGATATTCCTAAATTTGTTGCTGTAAATTGAAACTTAACCACTAGATAAAACCCACGAAAATCATAAGGATCACGATGAATGTGATGGGAGTATAATGAAATAAAACATAAAATCGTCTGTTTCTTGTGGCTGAGGAGCAGGTTGCTCAACTTCCGGTTGCTGAAGTGAAAAATAATTCAACTTTTTTTCTTCTTTTTTCTCTTTTACGAGTAAACTCCACTGCTACCAACGCCGTGCAACGCCTCAGAGTACCTGTCTTTTGGTGACTTTGGACCAGCGAAGCTTCCGCTTTTTTTTTGAAACCATAACGTAACGGTGCCATTACACGACGGCTTGAGTCCATTTTTTATTTAACGCTTTTCTGAATTTTTGATATACGCATAGCATATACATAACTGTTAGATCATTTGCGCATTTATTACATATTTTCCATGCTATATCACACATGCATTTGCGTTCGATTCTATTAGTACGAGAAATTTGCCTTCGATTTTGTAAGTGCGAGAAATTTACGTTCAGTTCTCTAAAGTGTGATAAATTTGCTTTCGATTTTGTTAGAGCGAGAAATTTGCGTTCGATTCTGTTAGTACGAGAAATTTGCGTTCCATTTTGTAAGTGCGACACATTTGCGTTCGATTTTGTTAGTGCGAGAAATTTGAGCTCGATTTTGTTGTGCGAGAAATTTGCTTTCGATTTTGTTAGTGCGAGAAATTTGGGTTCGATTCTGTTAAACTGTCATAAATTTGCGTTCGATTTAGTTAGTGCGAGAAATTTGCGTTCGATTCTGTAAGCGCGACACATTTGCGTTCGATTTTGTTAGTGCGAGAAATTTGAGCTCGATTTTGTTGTGCGAGAAATTTGCGTTCGATTTTGTTAGCTTGAGAATTTCGTGTTCGATTTTGTTCATTTGAGAATTTTGTGTTCGATTTTATTAGTATGATAAATTTGTGTTCGAATTTTTTTTAGTTTAAGAATTTTGTGTTCAATGCTGTAAAGTGAGACGTAAGACGCCCATAATCTATATAATTGTTAATTAACTGGAATGAAATTAGTTAAGACTATAGCTCGCGATTTCTATGATGCCAGTATTTCCAATCTGAGTTCTCCTTGCGTCGGCTTTAACTTTCATACATATTTGTCCTGTAGCTCTAACAAAAGTAATGATGTCGCAAAAAATGCTATAATGCAATGTGAATTCATTTATTTTTCTATTTTATAAATTTCTATAAAACTAAAGTAATTTACTTCGTTTTTTGCGAAACTCTTCTTATAACTATTCAAATCAATTATATGGCGGCACATTTAATTTTCGTTTATAACGACTAATGTTCGAAGTAATTGTTTTCATAATTTTTATATTTATTTATTTTTTTTTGTATGTTGACTTGAAATGCACCAAGCCAATAAATTTGTGGCTTATATGTCCAGATAATAAACAGTAGTAATTATTGGCAAGAAATGTGTATAAAACACAACAACAAAAAATGCGGCCTTGATAGCTAAATCTTCTCTGCCCTATTTTGCATAATAATGAGCACAACATAGAAAAATTACAACTTCGGGGCAGTTTTTCATACAAAAACTATACTGAATTTGGTTCAAATACAACTTCGGGGCAGTTATAGAAAATCATCCCAACATATGCCATACATACACATAAGAAGTAGCTCTGCTACATTAGCAGCCAGTTGACTACTTTTTGTTTCATTTCGATTATATGTATGATAAATGATTCTGTGAAAACGTTTTTAATGCCTATACGCTGTATGAAAAAATAATGTAAGAAATGTAATTTGTGTTCATTTCAACATTTATACTCACTTTTCATCATATCGACATGTCCATCTGTCGGTTTTGCGCTATCCATATCATTGAATTCATAGCTTAGCGGCAGCAACAACATCTCATAAGTAATTATTAACGAAAATATGTTGGTTGTGGCAAGCCACAAGTGTAGGGTTCACCAGTTATCTGCAGCCATTTAAGGTACCGTGTGGTGCACAGTTTTTCAAAATCAAGCCTATATGCTAAGTTCATTCATATAGAGTCCTCGACAGTCCGCGTTAAAAATTACATAATTATTTGAACGACACTTCCTCAGACTTTTGCCGCTCATAATAGATCCCCCTTTTGCCAAAGCGATTCAATCTCGCAATCGATGTAGACGTGTATACTTGGATCTTCCCCCGGATTTCCATGTGTACACATCTGTAGAAATAATTGTTTTATAACCTATATAGATCCGCGGACATAATTCCAAGATAAAAAATGCTTCTTTCATTTTTACATTTGAGTTTATTTCAATTCTTTTTTTCTTCCATAGTACTAAATTCCTTAAAATTTAGTTTTGCACTAATCCTATATATAAAGTACTTCATACACTTAAACTATTAACAATATTCATAGGTATTAATTGAAAGGATATTTCTTATTACAGACATTCAAAGCTTTTTCCATTCTACAACGCTAGAAATTGTTGTACAAAAACTCAGATAAACTTAAATGAGTGAAAAAATAGCAATAAATTAAAGAATAAATTTACAATAATTGCGTGAAATTTCAATACATATTTTACTTTTGCATAGAGACGTTTTTTCGCATTTTTATTAATTTTTGATTTTAATGCTTCTAAATAAAAGTTTGTTTGTTTGTTTTTTTTTTTTTTTTCGTTTTCAAATAAATTACATTAGAACAAAAATTAACACAATAGGGATTAACTGAATCTGTTTTACTAACTCATAGACTTTGTATTACTTTGTTTACATGAAATTTATCCAATTTTTGTTTTTCTTTATTTTTTTTGTCTCGATTTTTTTTTTTTTTCATATTAAGAAAGAAGTTGTGTTTGTATGTAAATACCTAACCAAAACATTTAAAATATTTTTACGAAATTAAAAAAAAATCTTTTTTTTTTGTTTTATACACACAATGCTAACGAAGATTGATTTTATATAGTTTATTATATATATAGTTTTCTTTGTTTTTTTTTTTTTAATTATAATTTTTTTTTGTTTTCATAACAATAAAATCGAAAACGATTTCATCATATTTTTCTGATTTTTTTTTTCCTTGAAATTAAATTACAATTAAAGAATCCTGTGAATCATCTATGTGTGTGTATCAATGTTTTCTTGTTCTAAAAGTAATAAATAATTTGATATAAACTTTCTTTTTTAAATATGTATTTTCTTTAGTAATATTTTATGAATTATTATATAAGTATTGCTAAATGTTTTCTTATCGTTTTTTCACCATTTTCTTTTGCGAATAGAATTCTTTGTAGTTTTCTATTTTCCTTTTTAACAGATTTAACTGTAACCACAATTAACTTTATTATTATTGGTTTTGTATTGTTGTTAAAGGTGTTAAATCTTTCAAACTTTTATATTTGTTGTTGTGTTGTGTGTGATTATTATTATTATTATTATTATTCTTATTATTATTGTTGCTGTTGCTTTTGTTTTTTCTTGTTATTATTATTATTATTATTATTGTTATTATTATCATTATTGTTGTTGTTGTTGTTGTTGTTGTTGTTGTTGTTGTTGTTGATTTTTAGAGTTGTACTTAAGATATAGTACTATTGAACTAATACAATCACTTTCATGAAGCGTACATTCGATTAATATCGTGCTGGTATTTATCTTGAATATCTTTGCGTTTCAATTTAAAGGCCGCAGTAACTAGGCCCATATCCGGCGACCAAACTTCTTTGCACAAAGTAATAGCGGCGGGTACTTCATATTTTTGTAATTTACCTAAAAGGAACACAGAAACAACTTTGTTTAAAGACAGATAATGTAGATTGTTTCTATATATATAATGAAGTTTCTTTGTCTTTTGATGCTTTTGAGATTATGTTTTACTGTTTATTGCAGTTTATTTGAACGCACTGAGGTGTGAATGAATTGGGAATTTATTTTATATTTCTCAAATAGGCTCATATCAATAAAAAACGCAGGTGAACGGAATAAACAGAATATAACGCCTATAGTCGAGAGAGTTTCACTCTGTTAATTATTAGCATCTCTCTCTTTATATCGAACGTTAAAGCACTTGAGTATCACAAACATTTAGTTTCAATAAAATAGCAAAACAACCATCAATCACAAATGAATCGATTTAATGCAAACAATTATTCACTTAATGATAAATTCTGAGTAAATTTTTGCTCCATACTTACATTTCTTCGCATGTTCCGCAATCTCTTTGATAACTGTTTTCTCCATTAAAGGATTCGAACATAAATCCTCAAATGATTTACTATCTACGCCATTCCGTTGAGCCAATTCTTCTAAATGCTTCTGATTTGGTACCACCAGCGCCACTGTATACTGTTTGGTCGGATCACCATATACACAAATGTTTTCAACTAACGTGCAAGTTTTCAATTCTGACTCCACTTTACCTAAGGACACATATTCACCGGCTTGTAATTTAACTAAATCTTTTTTACGATCTGCAAAAAGGCATAAAAAATATTTGGTTTAAAAATAGCTTTAAGAAAAGAAGTAAAAACGTTTCAACTGGCTTGAGGCCAAACTATGATGCCCATCGTTTCATCCAAATGCACAAAAAGTGTAAAGCGATTCGACCGATCGGTACTTTCTTTACTCCGACGTACAAGTTTTTGCTCAATATCGGTATCTTTAAGAGAGATAAAATATTTTGCCCAATCTGAGGATATCTGCAGACGGATCATGTAGACGGATTTTAGAAAAAATTTGCAAACGTTCGTGAAATGTAATTTGTCGCTTTTTCTCTATTGCTGACTTTGTTGCAGCCATCCGGTAAAAGCCTCCCACCTCAACTTTTGCGATCCTCAATATTGCAAATGTAGGTGACAAATAAACGGACTCAAAATTTACTACACTTTCAGCTTTTGGTGATGCGCACAAAAAGGTGTCATATGTAATTACCAATAATTTTAAGTACACCATCAGGATGCATTTCTCCTATATCTCCGGTTTTAAACCAACGCTTTCCATCTTCTTCAAAAAAGTCTTCAGACGTTTTAGTAGGCAACTTATAATAGCCCATGGAGACACATTCGCCACCTATCAGAACCTCCCCCTGCAAATAAAAAGATTAAGTCATTGAGTGAGAAAAATTGATATAAATTTTCTAACTTCTTGCATAACTCTCGGAAATCGAGTGAATTATTGTTATTAATTACTATTTTTTTAAAAATTTCCATGAGAACTTTCACATAAACGTTGTTACATTAACATGCGATTCAAAAGATAATAAAAGCAGAACAGATATAGATCGCTGGTTAATCTGACCTTTGTTAGAAATTTAAACCTTTTTTGGAAATCAATAATCGATGATCTTAGCTTTTTAATAACAGTTCCTATGATCTCAGATTCTAGACAAAAATAAAAAGCATGCCTTTCCTTTGTACCCCGCATAATCTCCGATAGTCTGTAATGAACTGAACAACACTTTTAAGCCTGCGCAACCTTCAGACGCAAATTTTGCTATCGTCAGGCAATCACCTAAAGATACATGTTCGAATGAGAAAACTATTTTAAATTTACAGCAATTTGTGCACAACAACATTTCTTACCACTAATACGAAAAAAATAGATCGAAGCCGAGTGATAGCGAATAACTGAAGCATTCGCACGTAAGTCAGCACCATTTAAATGCTTTTTGCAAAACAAATCAAAGAAATGAAAAAATTTATTATAAAAAGACTTCTTTGTCTTTAGATCTGTCATCACAGATTTCTGCAAACTTACAACTGATCACGCGTTTCAAAAAATGGCGAATGAAAGACTTATGAGCGGCTTTCCTATGACTTGATCATTTTCGCTTTCGGACTGAAGACTTACAAAAACCCTGCTAAGTATTTGAATAGGAGTACAGATCGCTATCATACCATAAATGGTATTTTATGGTAAATTATGGGGTTGTCGCTTACCACGCATGTGATTGTGGTCCGATCAGTTCCATTTGTATACTTATTTAAGGGGTGTAAAATAAGAGTACTTGTGCAAGCTTTCAACTTACTACCACGTTGTCTAGAACGACGGGTATTCCAATGTAAGAGGGTCGACAGAGGAAACAAAAATACGCCCAAGACGTTTCAGAGTTTCACGCTAACTGAGCAAAGACTTTGTTAAGTCTCTAATGCATACATTTTAATGTTAACACGAAAGAAACAACCTGATATACCTCGTTCGATGGTAAGTAGGGGATGGTAAGTTTGGGAACTGACAACGTAGGACTTTAAAAAAGAATGTTACTTTCTTTTGCGCTTTTTTTTTTCTGATATGCCGAATCATCCAAGGAATCCCTAATACGTCTAACACGATGTTGGTCAGAAAGAAGTTAGGAAAGAGAAAGGGAATAACTGCAGCCAAGTTGGTGAGTGTTAGGCCTTTGCTAACTGAGCACTGACTATAGTATTTGAATCTAATCAATAGCGGCATTCGCGCCTCATGTCTAATCGGCTACTCATTCACTTAACACACGTAGGTTAGTGTAATCAACAAAGCTATCAAAGCTACCGTAGCACTGCTTTTTAACTTCTCAATTTATAACACTAAAAAAATTAGTTTGTTTTATAAAATATATATGCTTAGGTTTCGCCCCACCTGAGGATACGGTTTATTGGTAACACGATAGTTGCCTTCCTCCCAATTCACCAAACGTACATCACAAATCGTCAAAGGAGCACCGGTGCGACCATATTGCATATCACGGTCTATGGGCAGAGATAAAATAAAAAAAAAGGTACTAAAAATTGTAAATAAAAGCTAAATTTATATATCACTTACAATCCATGACGGTAGCTGCTGATGTTGTTTCCGTTAAACCATAGCCTTGTATTAAGTCCACGCATAAACATACTTTTATTTGCTCGTGAGTATCAGGCGACAGAGGAGCGCCGCCAGACATCATAAGACGCGCACGGCCACCCATTAATTTCGCAATTTTTTTGAAAATTAATCTATAAATATAAATGAAAACATAATGAAAAACATAATGAATAGTAACGAACAAATAAAACTAAATGAAAAAAAAACAAGTTTTTTTTGCACTTACTTATCGACAAGGGGTGTATGATAGCCCCTTTGAATCCATTTGATTTTATATTGATAAAGAAATTGAAATAAAGCCTTTTTAAAAGGTGATCCAGCATTCACTTTGTCATTTATGCCTTTCGAAATTCGATCCAATATAAGCTAAAAGTAAAGTTTCCAATAAACTAAAGTTTTTTGACTTATAAAAAATTTTCACGTACCGGCACTGTGGTCATGCAAGTGGGTTTTAAAACCGTGGCATCGCCTTTAGAGCCTTTCATTATTTTACTACTACTATCGATCAGTGTAAGCGGAGTCGAATAACCGATAGCAACTCCGGTCATTAGGCAAACACTTTCGGCCAACAATTCAAAAACGTGAGCCAAAGGAAGGAAACTAAAACGTTAAATAAAAACATGGATATAATTGTTTTTAAAAAAGAAAGGAAAGAAATTCTTACCCAATTAACAAATCATCGGGATATATAGGCACGACATCGCAAAAACCTTTCATTGTAGCTATACAATTTCTATGTGACAATAAGACACCCTTCGGTGTACCCGTTGAACCCGAGGTGTACATAATAATTGCAATATCTTCCGCTTTCGGAGGAACACTTTCTAAAAGTTAAAATTTTAATTTTAAATTTTTCTTGCTTCAATTTTAAGGGTTTATCATACCAAATTTACTCTCCTGACCCATACGCATTACTTGCGAAAATGGTAATATTTTGACACCTTCTTTAAAACCCGTCGTTTCGGTTTTGTGTAATTGGTCCTCCATGAAAATAATGGTATTCACCAACGGGCATTTGTTTAATAACACCTTAAATTTTGGCAAAAGATCGTGTGAGGTGATTACTGTTGTCACTTCCGTCTCGCTAATGCAATGGGCTACACCTTCATCGCCCAGCGTCGCATACACCGTGACAATAGACATGGATTGCTTGAAGCAACCGTGAGCAGCAATCATCCATTCCGCTCGTGTTTCAGCAAACAGTACAACGTTTCGTCGGGGCTGCTGACCGCATTCACGCAAACCACGACCGAACCCCGACGACATGCGTTCGACTTCAATAAAATTTTTCCACTTGTAATCGCCCATATTGTACTTTTTGAAGACACGCCCATTCGGTTGCAACTCGTCCTCCTCGCTTAAGATTTGGCGAGTGCCTAAACAGCGTTTTGTCGAATGCGTTCGTGTCACATAATTAAACATCTTTTCAAGCGTATCAATGTTCGCCTGTAACATCTTAATGTGGACATCACGTGGCGGTTCAATTGTGCGATACGTAACAGCCGTACTATCTTTTGTTACAACTTTGGCCTGAAAAGGAAAATTTCAAATTCATTTTGTTTTATCATAAGAGAGAGAGAGAGAGAGACAGAAGGCACTAATAATAATCAAAATATATTTTCCTAAATAAAACCCACGACATTAAAGTAACCGAAACTCAATCCATTCAACATGGTGCCCATCAAAACTAATGATAATAATAAAAGTGATTGTTTTAGAAAAAACAAAAAAGTAAACAAATAACACATTTAAGTGCTTTTTAAGATTTGGTATTAATAGCAAAACACCTTAACCCAGCACCAACCAACCAACGAACCATACAATAAATTCCGATATTTACAAAAAAAAAAAGAAGTTAATTGAAAATTGAGAATAAAAAGAATATAATAAAGAGAAAAATCTTATTAAACCTCAATATCATCCGTTGGATAAGAACGGGATTGATCCTCTTCATTGGCCGTTATCAAAGGTATAGCCTGTTTAAAAACATACATAAACACAACGATACAAATCGATGATTATACAAAATGTATTAGAAAGAAGATAAAAAAGAAGAAAGAGAAAATATTTTTAATATAAACTAAGACTGTCTTAGCATATGACGAAAAATTCTTTAACAGTTTTGTACAAGACTCATCTTTAATGTATTTTACACAATACCAGACTGACTGCGAAACCTAAGACTAACTAACTAACTAACTAACTTTACGAGCTTATTCTATAAGAAGTTCTGCAAACTTCCAAAATTCCTCTCGATCTTCATGCTAACCTTCAAAAAATAAACAAAAACGCAAGATACAAAAAAAGCCCAAAAAGCTACTAAACCCAAATCTTTTTTTACACGATTTTGAACTAACACGGTTCGCTAGTGGGAACAAATATACTTTTTTTATACGAATCTTTTGTTCCAGCAGCAACATCTTCTTACTGCTGATCCTGACGTGGGGCGTGCTTTACAATTCCAACGTAATCTTAAGTTTTCTGTGGGCGGATATCAACAATTATGTAAACAACTTGAGAAATCAGAAAAGCAAATGCTAATAACAACAAAAAATCAACAAAGGCCGTTAATAACGAACGAAAGTCCATAATAGACGTGCACACTTGCCGTCAAGTAGTGATGAACAGTTGAGAAATTGATTTTTATTTCTAATTTCAATTTCAATTTTTATATGTTGCACTTATAGTCTGGGTTTTTACTGTAATGTGTTACGTAATATGGACTTCATCGTAAATTTCTTGTACGGGTTTCTGAAAAAATATTTGTGCTTTTTTCATCTTACACGATTTTTTAAAGTTCCCAAACATATCACTAAATGCGCCATATGTCGCAAGTACTTTTTTACACGATTTTTTTTTTTTTTTTGCAAAGTTTCGTATATTTTAAATCAAAATACCTTCTTCCCAAA
Organism: Glossina austeni; assembly: GCA_000688735.1. Lineage (NCBI taxonomy): Eukaryota > Metazoa > Arthropoda > Insecta > Diptera > Glossinidae > Glossina > Glossina austeni. The sequence goes on from KK502674.1 coordinate 14,501, forward strand.
AACTCGTCTGTAATTTAGTATAGCAAGAAATTACTTCACTTGACGCAAGAAAAATATTTCTTGATTTCTCCTAATCTATGAAATTGTTAATACACATGTGACCGAAAAGGTTGCTGTATGGAATAATATAGCGTCATGTTAAGCTTCCAGTTGTTGAAGGGTAACAAGACATTGTCCATGGGACAAAAGTTGCAACTAAAAAGATATTTCAGAATCTCACAATATGATCTAGGAGCTACGCATTCAATATATATATATATTCAATATATATATATAGATCTGTCTATATATATATATATATATATATCAATCCATATAGATCTGTGTATATATATCTGTCTATATATGATTGAATATATATCCAACCGATATGTGTTATGCCTTTACAGACTGCGCACCCACTATAGCTACGATCAAGGGAAACTCCACCGTCTCTTTTTACCGGACTGGAGCTTCGTCCTGCTAGATGGAGGCGGTGGAATTAAGCGTGCATTGCCAGCGTCCATATTAAAGCCTAAAAATATATGTTTTCCTTTTTGGAACACTCACGGCTGCAATAACTAACAATGATAATCGAAAGTTCACGTACATATATACTTAGTGGATGACAGCAGGGGAATTTCGAAGATTGGCTCAATGCGTCAACAACAACAACAACCAAAAACAAGTAAAAACCTTAGAACCATTAAATACTCTACCACTTCGCTTAATACAGGTGATCATATAATGATTTTTTCAAAATAAGATATTGTATGGGAATCGAACGCAAAAGGTGCCCGATCCAAACCATTTTCAATAGTGTCCATCCTTGGGCCAAAATTCGAACCAAATTTCATCAGAATGTTCCAAAAATTTCAACTTGTAGACTAAGCACAAGAATAGAAGACGGACAGACACGGTCAGATCGATGGAGAATTACTTTCTGGATCTTTCTTTCTGACCGGTATGATAAAGGTTGGAGCTTTTTGAAATTCTTCTGCATACATCCATACATTAATATATTCTTATACGACAAGAGGTGTTGGAAAATAAAGAAGAAAATCTAGAATTTCATTCAATTGTGAATATTAAGGGAGAAGGAAAAAGTGCCATAGTTAGACAAAGCAAGACCAAGGAATTTAACCTACGGTTTACCATTACGGATTCCAAGGAATTTGAATGGATGCCACCGAATTTGGTTTGAAGAGATTGAAATCATTCATAATTTCGACTGAGTTAAAACTTCGAATTGATCGGTATGTGTTCTTATGTCTACTTGACTCTCACGATCCCATAAGTGCAGTTGCAAGTGCAAATGCCCCATTGAGATAGTAACTATTCAGACCATTAAAAATCTCTTACTCATGGCCGTACTACCTATAGCACATAGTGTACATGCATGAGATCCCAAGTATTTATCAAAGTCTACGTGTTACCAAAGTTCTCACAGTATCCGCAATGCGCTCTGTACAAAGTCGATTTCTTAGTTATTTTAAATCATATAAGATTAACACACAAACTGCACAAACTAAAAGTAGACAATTTTCTCACCAAAAAAAACCAAAAAAAAAAAAAAAAGGAAAAAAGAAAACCCTTGGTTAGAATAAACTAACACAATTGATGCCAAAAGCAGACATTAATTCATATATAAGAAGAAGAGTTTATAAGCACACACAAACCTTAACACGTTTGGATTCTTGTCTTTGTTTCCACGGTCTTTGTAAAACCAAATACACCGGTAAAGTAATTATATCACAAACAAAGGCAATGGCCTTAATGGCACCAATTGCTCCTTGAATCCAAAAGCTGTCCATTCTGAAATTGCAAAGAAGAAAACAAAAAGATAAATAAATGAATGAATAAAATTTTAAATTGTTTGTAAATGTATTAAAATAAAGATCAAAAGTACAGTATGGCATGCAAATTTTGTTGTGGAACCTGTTAACACCTCTCGTAGCAAAGCACTACTAAAAACTAGACGGAAAAAAATTACAAAATTTTAAAATCAAATACAATAAAAACATGCAGTCGGTACTTGAAGATTTTTGTTCTTTTTGTCTTTCTACTCTTTATACTCATGTTGTAAACGACGAAAAGTGAGACAGATAAGAAGCACACACACACACACACATATATATATATATATATTCACTTTATTATCATCTTCTAATCAGTAAAATAGATTTTGTAATCAATAAGCTTTTTAGTTTTAAGTAACGTTGGCTGAGGACGAATTTAAAATACGCTTTCAGTGCTTTGCTTTGTTCTTTGCTACTGAGTAGCTTGGTGAGGAACAAAAGTAGGAAAGCTGAACGTTTACCTCTTAAGATGTCCATAAAGCGGAATGTGTTACATATGTTTAAAGTCACATATTTACTCCTGATCAACCTGACCATGGAAATCAATTTAGATATGTGTGTCCGCGTTGGACACGTTCGGATTACGTTCTCAAGATGTCGTCTAAAGAAAAGAGAAAATTTCTTTTCCAATTCTGTGCTTTCTTTTTTGTGGCTTCAAATGAAGCTCGAAGACCAACCAAAATAGTGAACCATAGTGAAAAGTTCTGCTTACAGGTATTAACTCATTAAACTTAAAAATCGGTTCCAAGATCGATTAAGATTTACCACATTTGTAAAAGGTTTTCGTTTGCGTAATATAATCGTCACGTCATTCAGGACGTCTCAAGAATTATACAAAAATATTCGTTTTACTAATAAACGGTGTGCGCCTTATCTTGCAGTCAAATGTCACTCGTATGTGTTATTTATCTGTAAACGATTACGCGCGCATTACAAAAATTGAAAACTTTAGTAAGTAAGTTGTAAACAAGTTCGCTTCTTATTTAAAGAATGATCGCTAGCTAGCAAGGAAAGTACAGAGCGGCTTTCTCAAATTTTCTGTGCTCTAGAGCTTTCCGTCTACCGTCCCGTCCCACGGGAGAGGGCTCCCGTCACCTTTCGATCGACAAGGTTTTATAGTTGGGAGTGTGTGTGGTTTTTAAAAAGAAATGGTTAACGTCCTCTAAAATTTACATCAACAATTATTTATTTAGGGCTCATCTAGGGCTATTTTTTACACAATCTTATATATCATCTGAAAAAGGCAGAGATTTGCTTGCAAGCAATATGCCACGTTTAGTGTAATCTTATCGCTCGCACTAATGAGTTTTAAAATCGATTAAAATATCTTTTGAGTTTTTTGTAAATGGCGAGACTTAGAAAAAAGAATGAGAGAATGAGAAATGGTCGTCTCCCAACACGCGCTGCATAGTGAGGTAATGACATTTCGTTTAAAACGCAAGGGCGCACACACGTTTCATCTCAACAGATTTCAAATGCGAAGATACTGATAAAGAAATTATGAAACGTTAAATTTTGTACTTTGTTCGAAGTGTGGCAAACCATTTTTTTACACTCAATTAAATTTAAAGAAATTAAAAAAATATAGAGATTTTGCTGAAATCATTAAAATTCCAATCGTCTTAAGCCGAATATCCCATCCACTTGAAATTTCCAGCCGATGTGTTTGAAAAGCAAACATTAAGCGGACTGTGTGTCGTGTGGACATTATTAGATCGATTCAAAAAAGCTCGATCTGATCGAGAGTACGTATAACATTACGATCAAAAAGTGAGAAATTTCTTCCAACTTAAAGAGGATGTGAAGTTTAAACATATCTCGCAGACAGAATGCAAAAAAAAAATTTTTACAGAGCTCTGTTAAGCCATTAAGAGAATTCTATTAAACGAAATTTCGGAGGAATGGAAGTCAGCTCTTTCCGAGAATTTTTTGACCAAATGTTATAAACAAAACACGTCTTTATGTAAATGAATTAATATTTGATGTCGACAAAGCGAAAGTTTCCTTAGCTACTGCGAAAAAATGAAACCAGTACGGCATGGATCCTCTATTAATAACCTTTCCATGCATGACACGCACATTGACACATTACATCGCACGTATTTTCGGTGCGATCGAGTCACGTGGCTATTCGGAACTATCGCTGCCTTTAGCCTCCTCCTCTCCAAGGCACAAGGCTTAAAACCTTTGTTTCTATTTCAATTTTCCCATTCGCTGACATTCCCTCGCCAGATGACACCCACTCATCCGTAGCAGACCAACTAATATCCAAATTTTATGAGACTTGCGTACCAGAGGTCTTGTCTTGAAAGCCAGGCGGCAAGGCGCTCATTGTGCTGACGTCTGCTCGAAGATCATTGAAAAATCTATGCGAATTGTTTTACCATAGACTTTCTGAGTTAGGGGTAGCGAGACCTCTGGTCCTGGTGTTTTACTTGCCGGCCTAATATTTGAGAAAAACTCTTCGGAGACTTTTTAAAGACAACAGTTCGCGCAAGTGGACCAAAAGCATTGGACTGCGAGGTAGGAATGCAAACTACGCTTCTATGCTAAGATTTCAGATCGTCTTAACCAAAACGGTTAACATAACATAATGAAAATCCATGTTATAATATCGATTTGGGATTGCAGGGAACTAATGCCTCTTAGGAAGCAATGACGGCGGGCCTCGTTTACCCCATTCATACAAAAGTACCAATGTAAAGCCCCATTAGTCTGGGACGAGATGATCAAGCAGTTCATCAGTTACTACACTATAGTTTTTTCTGTGTTTGTTTATAGCATTTAAGGGAAGTGGTTTTGACAGTTGACCATTACGAACATCAAGTGCAAGGTCGATTTTTCGGATGCCAGTTTGCTAGCTAACTAAGCTTTCTTCATAACAACTGTCGCAAATATCTGAACGCATCCCGAAAAATTGCAGTCGTTCATCTGTTCACGCCATGATTGCGTTGTTTAGAGACAAAGCACTACAAATTTGGGGGCGGGAGATTTTTCGATGATTTAGACGATCTTGCCTTTTAAGAAATCTTTTATAATCTCTTCCCCACCTTGTCCTATGCAAACGGCATTATGCAATAATGGTGTAGGCGGACATGTACAGGTAGCTGACGTGCTTGGTATAAGTTTTAAAATATTCTTGGATCTAACGTCCGCTTACGAAAATTTCATTTAAAATTCATCCTTATGTTGAGGAAGTTCAAAAGGCATTTTATCAAGACTTTGGGTAAAATGAACCCGTCAAGAGCAGTCATTCAAAAAGCGATAAGAGGTTTGCAAACTCAAGCAAGAAATAAAAATCATCAGCGTGCTGTATGTCTGTACGTGTGTGTGCTTATTATCTGAAATATTTTGTGAATGAACTTTTACACGCAATTATATAAATAAACGCTTCCAAATGGATGATGATAATAATACCCGAAAAACCATCCCACATATATAAATATCTACAACAACAACAACAATAATAACAACAACAAAATAACAGCGATAATTATTTAAACAAATATGTATGTGAAAAAAGCAGTTTATACTCACTGTGCATCATCTTCGATAAACATTTCGTCAAAATGATTTCTGACTTTAAAAATTGAAACGATTGTTCTCTTGTACGATTGCCTTGATCAACGTGTACAGTAGTAGCGGCTACTAATTGTATGATGTATTGATGTAAATAGTACCTCTAGTATACGTATAGTAGTAGCAGATATCAAAATCTTTTAATGTGATGTATGTGATGAATGGATGGTTGTTTTTTCCTTTAATCCTTGAAGCGTTTTACTTAAGCTGGACACTGGGATAATTATTTCTTATTATAATATAGTTTTTCCTCTACTTTGCCGACATTCGACACAATACCGGATATGGATGGATGCAGTTTGATTATTTTCTTTAAAGCAAATGAATTCAATTATTTTCGGTGTTGTTGATGAAATCCTTTATCTCCATAGATATTTGTAAAATTAGTGTTTTTGATATGAAGGAGTTGTGCTCTATTTATACTTTTATCAACCGGACACTTTTGCTTTCGATTTTTATGTTTAATTAGCCTAAAATGTAAAGCAGAAAAATGAAAATAAAATAAACATCGGAACACATCATATGTGAAAGTAATGTAAATAAGAATTTTAACCAAAAAAAATAAATAAATAAATAAATACCAATAACAATAATAAATAATATGTGTGTCGTAATTGATGCAGCCTAAGAAGTATTTCTCACATTGAGGATCGCGAAAGAGACTTAAATGCTTTCGCACAATTGATATTGAGTAACCAAGGAGGAGAGAACATAACAAAGTTTTCCAAAATGGCTGACTATATATCGTTCCAAAAATTCGTAAGCAGGCATGTAAATTACATGAACCACCGCAATAGCTAAGAAGTACGACTATTAAGTCGACATAACCGGGTTGAGTGGGTTGCATCTCAACACATAGAAGAACGGGCGAACAGGGCAAAATCGACGTGAAATTGTTTCCCAAAAATATGTACAGTCGTCGAAAATGAAATTTGTAGATAATAGATTGAATCCTATTGTACACTGTATGTATGATATGCAGTTTCATCTTGGAGGACCCAATATAAAATATTATATGACGTCACCCAGTGACATCTAATACGATGTAAACAAAGAGTGTGAAGTTTAACTGTAGATCGTTAGAGACGTTATTGACCATGGATTCAGGGGATATAAGTCTCATTTTGCCGCAGAACTTGGTTTGGCTTTTCTTTCGCTTTTTCAATCTCGCACTTGACAATAGTGTAAACATTTTTTCATACCAAACATTAACTAATTAACAGGAATACATGTTTCGTGTATAATAGTTTTTGAAAAAATTCTAGAAAATTTTCATTTTAACTATATTTAGATTGACATCCTTCCGAGACTTCGTTTAACAGAGGTTTGTTAATGACTTAAGAGTTCTCCGTTCAAATTTTTGGTTCGAGTCTTTGCTAGTTGCAGGTAAATACGACTTCCCACCGTTATGTAAATATTAATTGAAAGTCAGCGGAGAGCTATTGCCACTTCATTATCTATCGCATAGCCAGGTAGTTGACGGGGTGAATTTCCAGTGCAGTAGACCATAGTTCAATCATGATTGGCATGTGGTCGCAGCTTTAGTGAAAGCTCAATCGATAAGCAGACTGGCCGTCGAACACACACCTCCCAGACTATTATCACCCCTCATCTTTCTGTCTTCTTTCTGACCATCACCGTGTTAGATGTACGG
>KK502674.1:21839-59845 GCA_000688735.1 Glossina austeni
GTATATGTATATATGTGTATATGTGTATATGTGTATATGGGCATATGTATATATGTGTATATGAATATATGTGTATATATATTGCCCATCTGCATATAGTTTGTTGTTAGCAATTTCTTTTCAACTGCATGCTAGTATAACCCCAAATGGTAAATTAATCTGCAAAGGAGCAACAGGCAACTGATCGGGCTTTACTTAATTTCACAGTACGAAGAATTTGAAATATTTTGACAGCCGCCGAATATCTAACGAAACAAAATTTTTAATCGAAAACAACTTTTGATGATATGCAATTGTCAGCGAACAGATCCGCCCGAATGAGCTTCAGGTCGATAGTCGGAAAAAACTTGAAAGAACTGAAGTATGTAGTATGTAGACAAGCTAGCTGTTGCTGCTATTTTATCGAATTCGAGTAAAAGTTAAATATTTGCAAAAAGAGCATTTTTTACTACATCGAAAAATTTACTATTCCTTGGTGAACCTAACATGTCCACATATTGTGGTTCAATTTACTTTTCATTTATTCGAAACCCACAAGGAATTCAATGAAGAAATTACGAGAGCCCTCACTTATGTATTAGAAAGTCACAAACGAAAGAACTTCCGACTCAAATTAAATTATTTGGAAAATTCGTAGTGAAAATATATTGAAGTTTGGAGAGAATATTAAATTGTATGTCATGTGTGTCATGAATTTAAGTTTAACTAGCAAAGACGTAAGAAAAAAAATGAAAAGTTTAACAGAAGTCTGTTAAACGGAATCTTCGAAGGATTTAAACCACTATATAAAAAAAATACTATAAACAAAACGTAGTTCTACGTTGATTCGTGAACGTTTGAGAAAGTCTTCTATGCCAAATATGAGTAAAACAGCTACAGAGGACAGCTATGTTCCATCCTGCAGTTAGTCGTACAACGACTTTTTAAAATAAGGCGTTACACGGGAAATGTTCGAAAAAGTGGGCCGATTCAAACCACTCGCAATGGCGTTCGCTCTTGGGCCAAAACACGTGAGAGTATCAGATTTCAACAAAATATCTCAAGAATTGCGACTTGTAGATCGAGCACAAGAAAGCAGACAGTCTTGAATTTGTAATAATTTTAATTATTAATAATATTTTTATCTACATTTCAAATATGATTTCTGTTGCTTGAAACACATTAACTGCGCATGTGTCGATCGACCGATGTGTCTTTCCGAATTTCTGTCATGCGTCAAAGCGTTCCCTGCCAAGACGTAAATGTGTAGATGCGATTTTCGTGCACTTTTTGGTGTACTTTTGCACTACGCAACGCATAAATTGAATAATTTTTCGCGTCTTTCGGTAAGAAAATATGTATTTTGTGCAGTTAAAATATATGTATGTTCAAAAAACGACATTTGCCAAAAAAAAAAACTTGATTTATTTGGCGATTCGGAAAGAAATTTAGTTTTTTTTTTTTTTGCTCAAAACAAAAATCGATTTGTTCAGAGTAAACAAATATTTTAACAAGAACGTTAGAATTCAATAGATTTAAACTCCCAGTGATCTCGGGAGTTGTCATTCTGTGGTTTGCCTTTATCAGCTTCCACTGGTTTTCCAGAACATGATGCAAAAGTAGCGAAACGAAATTTTGCAAATCTTTTTTCGCAATGGCGTTCGCTCCATTCACTGCTTATGTACGCATCCGATATTATTATTTTTCTTTTTTTTTGCTTGAACATCATTTTTACATTTTAGCTGGTATTAGAAGTAAAGGTAAAGTACATGGAAAATACGGCTTTCGATTTTCCATATTTGGAAGGCGGCAAACGAAAATGTTTCCGCAGAATCAAACAAAATTTTTCCCACACAAGCATTACAACACACGCGTGTACGTTCAAAGCGCCTTCGCAACAGACTTTTGGATTCCAATATCCGCATGGGTAGCCGACTAGGAGTAGAACAGCGACTACTTAGTCAATATTGCTGGGTTAAGTAGAGTTAATTTTCGTCGTAATTATAGTAAATGCTCAATCGATGCAGACATAACACCATTCGATTGGGGACGCACCCCCTCTTTTCTCTCTTCTCACTTCTTTGCCCCCATTTTACACAAATAGGAGACATGTAAGTGATGAGTTATTTAAAATAAAAATTAAAAAAATCGAGCTAGGCGTACAAATGATTTTTAGCGTGTATTGAAAACGGTACATTTAGCAGAGAACGTGTTAAGCATCGAAGTTGTTTTTCAAAAGAGAGACGAGAGAGCTAAACAAACGACTAGAAAATGTTTTTTAGAACAACGAGAAGGAAGAATGTATTCGAACTGATAGAAAAGGAAAGGATTTGTTGATTTACGTGAACATGCGTATATGTGTACACCAAAGATGCAAAGCTAAAATGGTATAAAAAGAAATGCAGCATTTTCATGCAAAATAGATAGATTTACTCAGTTAATCTCTAAACTAAACTAAACTAATCATGCGACGTGAATCGAAGGAATTAATTATTAACAAGCATGAAAATTATGTTCGGTCGTGATCGAATCTTTTATAGCCGTCACCGTTGTCTTAAAAGAGACAAAAAAAGTAAAAGAACTAAATTCTCATTCTCTATAATATGCAGTGGGCGCGGATGATTTTTTTTACTTTTAAAATAGAACTTTTGTCGCCAAAAACGTGTGGGCGTTGTAGGCGCGTCTTTGTAAAAGTTTAAGTCACTTGCACATTCTTTTGCAAATTTGTAGGTGATATCTTCATTTTCGCTAACGTGAGAATCTCTACCGCGTATACTATAGGGTTTCGCAAGACGGATGAACAGATGGACATGCTTAGATGCATTCGGAATTTGAAAGGGGCCCGAAATGTTTCTGCCAAATTTGAAGTCGATAGCTTCATTTTTGCGGTCAGGGGAATATTTATAACAAACATTACACAGACGGACAGATGGACATGTTTACATCGATTTAAAATTTGATGATGATCAAAATTGTATATATGTGTTGTGGAAATACACCCCTCATCCTTCGCTGATCGCAACGTTTTATTATATGACCAGCTGAGGTGGTATGAAATTACAAACACCAAAATACATGCAAACGTTTCTCGTTAAAATATTCGCTACATTTTCAGCTTATTTTTTATAGTAAATAAAGATACCAAAGTACGTTTTATATAAAAACAATGCAAAAGCAAAACTTTTAAAACCAAGTAACGTGCAAAGCGAGAGAGAAGTTTAGAAAATCCTACTGCTACCCACTCTATCAAAGAATTATTCCATAAATTTTGGTTTTCTGTTATTTCGCCAAGCGACCAAAAAAAAGGCTTGAAGATATTTTTATCAACCATAAAAGAAACGTAACATTCGACTTAGGCGTTATCTTTTGATGCAGAACACCTTTTTCTTGTTTTTCCCCTCCCAAAAAGAAAAAAGTCTAAGTCTAAGTCATATTTCATTCTAAATATACAACAAATCTGTAAAGTCAACGTAGTATGCTATGTAATTGTAAATATGGTATAACGTAACTATAAGTTAATGGTGCACCGTAAGATAAGCAATCAAAGAAAAACTCGACATAGCAACATGCGCCGGAAGTAACCGACTTAACATAACTGAATAACGTAATATATGTAAACATAATGAAAATACATTAAACACTATTTGTTGGACTTTTCCAATCTCGGTGAACGGAATCCAAAAGATCCACATAGCTAGTTAAGGAACGTAACCCGTAAAGTGCACAAAAGAGAACTATAAGACCTATGCTAGAAAAGCTTCGAGACCAAAAGCATTAGAGGGGCAAATATACTTAGATTGGATCGGTTATTAATGTCTGTTCAATTTTAAAGAAGTTTTTTTTGTAATTCGAAACATATTACGTTGTGCGTGCAGGGAGCAATCTATCTTCCACAAATATTCAACAAAAAATATAAACCGTAAATAGAAGCGTAAATAATGATCATTTTTAGCAAGTAAATAAAAATTAAATTACTTAGAAAATTTTAGTAGACATAGGTCGTGGTCGCCTCTGACGTGTGATATATGAACAAAAAGTTTTATTTAACATGCAACAGACAGTCAGTCAACCCCCTCTTTTACTCATTTGTTAATGACGGAAACTTATAAATAAATAAAGACTTCGTGGGCGCTATAAATAGATTTCAATGAGATTTACTTTACTCGTCTGATGAGTGAAATAGCGGAGGAACACGCAATAAAAGTTTACATATTACAACACTAATGGTAAATAAAATTTAATATAAAATTTAAAGAATGGAAGTTTGTGGTATTTCTGCTCATAGTTATATGGAAAAGTTGAGCAAATTATACTCGAGTTTAAATGAACGATGAATTTGAACACCGGATAAACTTATCCCAAGCAAATTTATACAATCCCGTCCTCAAGGTCCGACATTAGATCATGCAATAGTTGGGCACTTAACTATCGATATGAAAGTGGTAAGCGTTTGGGTCGAGGCTTAACCTTACGACGCCTGCGCGTCTGGACACAACAGATTATTTCAAAGTGAACAGGCAGCTCCTAGCAAGTGAGACACTCGCCATAAGCTGGAGGCCCAGTACATTTGCAGCACCAGATCGATTTATCGACACTCGCCATAAGCTGGAGGCCCAGTACACTTGCAGTACCAGATCGACTTATCAAATACATGGTTAATAAATCTATTCAAGAAAATGCGCGAAGTCTACCTGCACCTCATTATTTATAGCTCCCGGGATCTTTGGGTTACCACAGTCACTACGCAACTATCCGAAGAGCCATGTCTACGAGTCAGGACTGACCGCTGTTTTAATCAAAGTATATGCAGCTCTATCCCTGTCTCACTTAGAATACAGTCAGAAACACAAGAGATTCTTCCCAAGCATCTGTGATAGTTGTGTGAGTGGGCAGTCCAACTCCCGCGATACTTTAAGTTGGACTATAAGCCCGACATTGTTATTACAAATTCTGACTGCTGATGAAAAATGGCTTGTTTGCAACTAAGGTTTGTTTGATTTTGCTCGGTACCCTATCATACATGAAAAGTCGGAAATAGCATTTTCGAAATATTTCCCCCTTGTGCTGTCGAAAGGGGTAAAATACTGTGCAAGAAAGAAAAAGATTAAGAAGAAGATATATTGGCAAAACGTCGTTCCATCAATTTCGATGTTGAAAGTTCAACACATTCTGGAAGACGGACTGGAATTGATGACGTCAATATAAAGACATTAAATCCATACAAAACGACGAATATAACAATTCGTGAGGCCGCTGAGAAATCAAATTTATCCAAGTCGGTCGTTCATGAGCACGCAGGTAAAATATATTTACTTAGTATAAGAGGATCGTTTTGCATTTGGACAAAAAAAAAAAAAAGATTAGTTTCTGCAGAAGTCAACAGATGGAGATTACTATGTGGACTTAAAATTTTATGCTCTACAGTCCCCAATACCGATCTCAACAGCTTCGCAATGGATGTGTGAAAGCAATAAGTTTTTCTCCTCCCATAATCTCTATGGCGTAAAAGAAAATCACCAAAAAAAAATAATATGATCTGCGCATTGAAACAAATATCATTGATTTAAAAAAAAAAAGAAAAAGAAGAAGAAGCAAATATGAGATAATTCACCCTCCCATAAATTGATGGCAACAATTCATTAAAATATTGTGTTTATTAATTTATCACAAATTCATTTCATTAAGTTTTTGCTAATTTAATGCTCATTCGTAAGATAATACTTTTGCGTTTTGCTCACCGAGATTATGCGAGACAGTCATCACAAAGATTGAAAGGAAAGGTTGTATGTTTTGTATTATTTTTTTTTTTGCGTTTCTTATTTTCCCGTTTATATATTCAACGTTTTATTTGATAGGGACGTATGTGCGTACTTTGAACCTGATCATCCGATGCTTTACGGCAGCCGGATTGCATGTGTACTTTAACCTTTAACGACTTAAATTATAAATTGCAAAAAAAAAAGAAAGAAAACAATATCGCCTGCTACAAGACATTGCAGTTTATAAACAAACGCTATATTATGTATATACGTATGTAAGCTTTGTACAGCAAAATCAGCAATCAATTGTTTTATCCGGTTATCAAGATTGTAGTAAAACAAAACAATTTTTACAATTTTTTATACGCCCTATAAACTTGCTATGTCGCGTCTATATACAATTTAATAGCGATATGCAGCACTAATCTCATCAGTATACGTGAGGTTCGAATATTTTTTAAAGTCATCTAAAAATTGAAAAATGATTGAAAATAATCGCGCTTAGGATATTAAAGCTGATCTTAACTAGTTGTGTATCCAATTTTCACGTAACTCTACTACCGTACATGTTTCGTATAGACATTCTCTTACGATTTGATATTGTATTCGGATTTTTACGCCCATCACCGAAGGGCTTTGTGAAAACCTTCGCTGCGCTCGGAAGTAGATATCAGAGAACCCACAAAATGTATATATTCTTGATGAGCATAAATTTCTGAAAAAATTTAAACATGTCCATCTGTCCTTCTATGTAATCTCTGTTGTAAACATTCTTTCGGCAAATATGAAGCTATCGACTTCAAATTGAGCAAAAACATTGGAAATTCTTGCTCTTGCAGGTTGACATGAAAACGATTGAAGAACACGCCTATAGCACCATATAAAGTAGGGACAACTTTGCTTCACAAAAGATATAAAAAAATGGTGTTTTACTCATTATTCTTAAACTACCGCAGATAAATCTACAAAATTTGGACGTACGTTCTATAACTGATGTTGTAGTACCTCTGCGAATGTGGAAGTTATTGGGCACAGTTACTCAATATTATGATGTATTAAAATTTAATCTTTTTTTCAATACCTTTACAACGCGGCGAAGCAAGCTTCGAAAACCCTACAAAGTATATAAATATTTGGCTAAACAGATTCGTAATACACTTAAGCATGTGCGTCTGTTTGTCCATCCATCTGCTCAACAAGGTATTATCTATGGTAAACATTCTCTCGTCCGCCATCATGAAGATGTTGCTTAAAGGTTTGTAAAAAATTTCAAACTCGGCCCCAACAGGTCAGACAACACGTCTACAACACCCACACATCTGTACAACCAAAATTGAGAACATCTTCGGCTCCGTGTCTCTTGCTCGTTGCTTATAAACTACGACAAATACACGATAAAAATCTCCATAACATTATTTTGCAAGAATATCAAAAATCTGCCACGCCCAGCCAATATTATATCAATTTAAATTCTTTTTCTTTTTTTCAATCTCTTATAGGACAACAGAGACGGGTATACGAGGTTCGATCGCAACCTGATATAATTTTCTTACTTGTCAAATACAAGGCCGTTAAGCTTAAAAGGTATCGCATTCAACTTTGCGGTTTTTCTGAACCGTCAGCATCGAAATAGATTTTCATTGATCTTTGACAAGCAAAAACTGAGGGAATTTCTAATATGAACGTCGACGTACACTTCCACAATGCATTGAAATAGCGCAGATTCGCAATGAACTTTTGACGCGTAACTATTCCAAGTCGTGAGATGCATTTTTATGTGTCTATCTACATAGCCAAGCGAAATTGTGGCACGTTACATGTAGTCGAATAAGCACTGCTATGGCAGCGACTACCAAACCGGGTAAATAATATAATCGCTACTTTCTAAAATGCTGCTGGTTCCACGGTTGCAGCGAATAGATGTGTTGTCGAGCCATGGCTAATTGATCTCTTCCTTGTCCTAAGAGGATGCCACCGCCGCCGCATGGCACACATCTTGTCAAACAACGACTGAATTGCGACGATTGTTTCAAAACAATAGACGACAATGTTGAAGGATCCTATAAAGATAAAAATATGTTTCTTAGCGCATTCAAACCTATTTGAAATTTCATTTATCGAATTCTTCCACTTCTTATAGCGCACTTTTTCAGCGACTTGAAAGATTCTAATGATTTGCTGGCGGATAGACAAAATTACTTATCAGAATTGATTTGATTACTTAGCAGAATCAGAAGAACTTTTATAGATTCAAGTCCCAGTGAACTGATTACATTCCATATATCAGAAGTAAATTATGCTGTTCGCATATTAATTAATGTAAACAGTTGTGTGAAATTGGAAAAAAATTAAAATTAGAAGTAAAACGTGATTTGAGTATATTTTTATAGGTCTGCTACACCAAACTCGATCACAAGAAACGCGACTAAAACGTGTGAATAAATAAATGCATTTATATTCGATTAATTACTTGTTTACACATATATTACGGCATAGGAGTGACGGGTCTAGAATTAATGAATGGTTTTTATTATACAGCTCTATAAAAATTAAATCGCAACCTTCACTTTTGTCATATTAACTCGCAACTTTATGAAATATGTATATCTACAGTGTACGCACAAAGTCGAGATACAAATGATTTCTAATATCTATCCTTGCTTTTACAAGCGCAAATACTAAAATCTACAAAAAAATTTCGTTCCCTCACCTGCCTGAGAGCAAAACTTTGCTTTAAATGTTTAGAGATCTTCATATACACTTTTGGCAAACGTTAGAGATTTAAATATAGGACTACTCTTCGGCTTCGGATCGTACCACTTTTTCGACTACTTTTGAAAAGTGTAGAGTATTTAATAGTAAGATCACTACAATGTTTTTACACCACTACTCTACACCACTTGTAATACAAGGATACCCTATGTGTGTACGGACGTACACAACACTAATAAGAAGTTAAGATAGATCTGCCTTGTATTAGCAGTTGAAAACACTTCAGAAAGACATTCTGAATCAAACCGAGCCCATCCGAGTCTGTCCATCTTGTTTTCTCTTGTTCAATCTACAGCCCGTAACTTTTCAGATACTTTGATGAAATTGTGTTTCGGCTATTTTTCAATTCAATTAGTGCATAAGACATTCCCTTGTCGTAGGAGGACTCCCTCGTGATTTAATACCACTAGATTTCTTTTTATTGGATTATTTGTCCTGAAAGGTCCTTTGTCAATGGGCATCCGAGCATTGAAGGAGGAGATTCGACGCTGTTTCAACGGAATTCAATCACATGAAAAATTTCGATAAAAGAATGCGTTTGTGCCAGCAAAGCCGCAGAGGCTATTTTCCCGATGTGCTATTCCACATATACTCCTAGTCCTGCAAACATTGTGGTTCTATAAAAAAAAAATTCAATTAAAAAGAGAAAAATCTATTGCGTAAATTTTGGAACACCTTATATATACACCTTACATATATATATTCTTTCAAAAATGGTTACTATTTGTATATTTTGTATCACTAATTGTATATTTTCATATTTAAAGTAAGTTGTTTAGTTGTGCGTTCACGAAAAAAAACTCTGTACGAATACTTTTTTAAAGCATGATTTTCTCACGAGTTTTTTTTTTATTTTTTGCTTGCATATGTAAATAATTTCAATGAGATTTTTTTTAATGACATATTGCACCTAAGCATAGTTCCTCAATTGATGAATCGCACATAAACATATCGAGTAACGTGCATAAAGTGAAAGCTGAAATTTATATCGACATTTTACAAATCCGCGCGCTCTGCTCGTAATTTATTTTTATTTTAGATGTGGAACAGAAACTGCTTTACAACACAGCTAATATGTGTATTGAAGGTGGGGTAAAAGCCCATTTTTTGCTATTGCGAGATATTTAAACGTTTATATGTTTGCCTTTGAACAAATTTAAAAATATTGGCGTAAGCATTAAAAGATATATTTTTGTATTCGGTGGTATTAGAGATCGTGTGATTTAACGTGAAAATAAATCCGAATTTAATCAGCAAAGACAATTAACAATCTTAACAGAGCCCTGTTAAGTGCTTAGGATTAAGATATAGTTAGGTTTGAAAGCCTACTCCGTCCAAATTAGAAAGCATAAAATGAATTTGTGCACACTCCATGAATCTATATGAAAATACATTTCAGCATTTCAAACAAGGTAAGCAAATTCAAAACTTGCTTTCGGAATTATTTTTAACAATTTTTTGACATTTGCTACGTTAGCAAAAAATGGTTTTGGAAAAACACCCAAATTTGAGACTCCACCGAGCCCAAACTAAAGAACGTCGCCTATATTTACCTACACAACGTAAAGCTATTATATAGAGAAACACCTCTCGAGTGAGCTAAAGAAATTCAAACTTCCCTTTCCAGAACTATTTTTAAGAATTTTATTATTAACCGTTTGAGTACCAAATAGCGCGATCGCGCTGTTCAGATTTCATGTCGAGAAAACGCAGACAGTTTTGAAAAAAAACTGTCGAAGAATCCCAAGCAGCGCGATCGCGCTGTTCAGATTTCATGTCGAGAAAACGCAGACAGTTTTGAAAAAAAACTGTCGAAGAATCCCAAGCAGCGCGATCGCGCTGTTCAGATTTCATGTCGAGAAAACCCAGACAGTTTTGAAAAAAAACTGTCGAAGAATCCCAAGCAGCCCGATCGCGCTGTTTAGATTTTATGTCGAGAAACCCTAGACAGTTTTGAAAAAACACTGACAGACAGCGCGATCGCACTGCTTGGGATTCATCGACAGTGGTTTTTCAAAACCGTCTGGGACTCAAACGCTTAAAAAAAAATTTTATTTTTGAAACTTGTGTTTCGAGGAAAACAACTTTAAATGAGTTTACTGCCGTATTCTGCTTTACAATTTTTGGATTATTTAAAAGGTTGCCACGTACGCAATGATCCTTTTATTCCGTTCTTGATTATTTAGAGGATCGTTTTACAATTAAAAAAAAAAAGTTGATTTTTTGAAAATTTGAAAGTGCTTTTCGTCGTCGCACCTCCCCCCCTACCCACCACTTAAGTTAATAATGGTAATAATTTATTAAGCAACACTTTGGAAGTATGTAGTGGATCAAAAAAACCTGCCTTACAACCACAATTTACAGGAATAAAGTCTAAGGGTTTCCGTCCATCCTAAGAAATTAAAGCATGCACCGCAGTTAATAGTTAGAAGGAAAAATAAAAGCAAAGCATTCGAATAAGCAATACATCGTCCAGAAAAAGAAAAATGATGAGTGTTCACTAAAAAAAATCATTTTTCATAAACATCGTATCATGCATGTTAATATTAGACTTTGCACTTTTATCCCTACTAGTGATCTATCAGTTTATTTTTACTTCTTTTCTTTTTTTTTTTTGATGTAAACATCAATAGATCGATTACTCCGTTTCTCACTTTTTATTTGACTCCTATAATATAAATTTTCAATTCATTGTAAACACAAAGTGCCCGAGTTTGTAATATACTGTACGTACACTACGTACGTAAGTGCGTACGTAAACATGCGTACACTAAATATATCGTATTCGTACAAGTTTCAATGTCATTTTTGATTTGATTTCTTTTATTCTGCTGCTATAGCGTCTTCTGAAGAAAAAGTCCAAAGTCTACCGTAAATTGTATATTATACACGTTTGTATGGTTTGTCGTCTCGAATATCTTGCATGTTAGTCAATATAAATGTAACGTACGATACAATGACAACAATTAATGCTAACAATAAGCACAATACTACTACTACTACTACTACCTCTTTACTAGCAAAAAAAGCATGATAATAATAAATAACTAAAATAAGTGCAAAAAAAAAAAAAGAAGGAAAAAAATTGTAATCAAAGTGCACAAATATCAATTTCTTCATTGATATTTCGCGTCTCACAATTCTATACGATTGTAATTGAAACAAAGTTCATTGTTGTTGCTTTTAACAAGAGGTATATCAATTAAATCTATTTGTTACACAATCATTTTCATTTGCCATAACATCGTAAACATTTAATGGGTCAGTGATAAGGTTTCAATCCGTTCATCATTTCGTTTAATGTCTGAATTAAATGGACGACTCCCTTTGAAACTAAGATAAGACTATTATGAAAGACTTCCTATACCCATAACTTATACCATAAGTAACTAAAAAAGACATAAATATATTAAAAATTATTTATTATAATTTGAAAATCTTAGCCCGATCTCGATTTGATGATTACATTTTTTTATACTTCCGTCGAAAAAGAGGAATCAAGGTAAACTAAATTTATTCTTCCCTTTATACCATGTAGACGCCCGCTTCTGAGAGCCGACCACCTATATACCCTTTTCTCGCATCTCGTCCATCCTTCTGTCGGACATCTCTTATTCTAGGGCTTATGTACGCAAAAAATTTGTTCAGATTGGGAAAGCAGAAACTGGACGTACACGCATACACTGGTACTTACAATTTGTCTCAGATCTTATTGATACCTGGACGATGTGTGTATTTACCAAGAGCATCCGCCATTTCAGTACGTGAAATGCATACAAACTTTAATTTTCCGCCTATAAGAGATTAAGAAGTATAGGAAAAGAAGAAAACACTGATATTTCGTAGGGCCCCCGATAAACTGAGAGTAAAGAATCGGCAATTGCACGACCATAATACTTTGAAGTTTTTATACTTACTACCAGGAGAAATCAGGGATATATTCATTTTGTATAACTGTTTCCAACACCCCGAAACAAGCTTCAGAGACCCCCTAAAGCATATATATTCTTGATCAGGATCAAACACTGACTCAATCTAAGCACGTCCGCTTAAGATAATGTCTCCTCGTCACAAAATAAGACGAATCGGCTTCAAACTTGGTGGTTGCCTGCTGGTTGGCATTAAAAATGTACCAAATCGGTCCAAGCGCACACTTTGCATATTTATTGCAATATTAAGTGAAATCACCTCATTTTTAAAGAAGAAAAATGTACACACACATGCACATGCAAAATGAAGAAAATCAGCCATGTCCACCCAATGTTATACACAGTACCGAAGCTTCGTTCTTTTATCGAAACGTATGTAACGCAGAAAGAAACCTCGGAAACACCCTAAAGTGCATATATTATATTTTATTGGCCATTGATCATTGGCTGATTATTGATCGATATGAAATTTTAAATCCCTCTACATATGTTTGTCCGTCAGTCTATCCGCCTACCTATCCGTTTATGTGCTTGCGGAAGCTTCTGTTTTGCCAAAAAATCGTTAGTATTTACCGCATGCAAGTTGTCACTAAATATAGATTAAACCGACCATAGTACAGCCTGAAGAGAGAACATCTCTGTTTTCGCAAAACAAAGAATGGCTATTTCGCCTGTTGCTCATAAATTGCAACAGCATGCATTTGCATAATCTATTTTAATATGAAGGTTATGGGTATGGGAGATTCGGCAGTAGACGATTACAAGCTCATTACTTGTTAACGCTCCTCTGTGTTGCAAAGTGTTTCGCCGCTGAACCCCATTGCTTCCTCTACCTCTGTTATTATTTGTAAGCAAAATTTTATCCAACCATCCATCCCAGAAAGTTGAACTAGATTTGCATTTTCAGCGCCAAATGTAAAGTAAATATGAACAAAATGTGAACTTTTTTGTTAATATGATCGACCAACATGTTTCCTATGCGTGTATTACAGTGTTACAGCAGAAGGAAAAAGAGGGAAGAAAGAGATAGGTAGCAAGAGCTGCCTGAGAGGTTTGTGACCGATGCCTTTACTAATCGTGTACTCCCACTTAAATCGTAATTAAAGCAGGATCTACGCCAAGTATGGGCAACTACCGGCCCGAGGACCGTATTCGGCTTGTGAGGTCTTCGAGTGCGGACAGCTAGGTTTAAATTTTAAAATAATTCAATTTGGTCGCACATAGCAATACAACAATTGGATCGCATCTGCCTTCAGGATCGGCTCTGCTGTCCGGCTATTAAATACAAAATTTAAATGTTTAAGTGTTTGTTTTTTGCTCATTAGGCCGTTCAATGAACGGTTGAAAAGGAATGGTGGGGCTTGGCCGACCTCGTTAAGAATTCCAATGTCTAACCTTCATACTAAAGCACAATTTGCTTTAATACGTTGAGCTGTTTTTCCTCTCCTTCATATCTTAGAAAGTGTCACTTTTAATGAACCACCCTGTACGTATATTATGAATAATAAAAACGAAATTATAAAATAATACCTTAAGAGAATATAAAAATTATGCGTTTATATCATTCCTTTCGCGAAAACGAGTTTCCTTCGTATGAGAGAAATTGAAGAAGACCTTGAGTTCTAATTCAACCGGTTTTTCGTTACGATGCCTTGTACGATAAACTAATCTTAGCAAATATTTTATTTACACACCGGCGATACCAACAAATATTTTTTATATTAATGTCTTCATAAGAAAAAAGGGATTCAAACTACTAAGCCGCTAAGAGAATTCACATAATAAAGAAATTTTAAATCGCATTTTATTTAGTAGCATTTGGAAAAGAAACCATAAAAAAATTTCCTAATTAGCATAATGGAGTAATAATTGCGATCTTATTTCTGCCAACTCATCTCTCATCAACTCTGGACCAAAGTGTAACTAAATTCGATGATAAACATCTTCAATACTTCAAACTATTATATCTTAATGATTACCGTCCCGAGGCAAAGAAAATAAATCATTTAAAATATAAGTTACTCTTCTAGGTAATCTAAGGTATATAAACACACAAAGAACACACGTATGTTTACAACAAAATAACCTAAAGGAAGAATTTACTTGAATTTATTGTTTCCAGCGCCAGTTTTCTTGTAACGAATCACTGAATATATTACCGAAGACATACGTATGTCAAACTGCCATTAAATACTCTGCACTACTTTGTTTAATGCAATTCATTCATATAACGACTTTTCAAAAGAAACAGTTATGTAGGAAAGGGTCCGATCGAACAGTTTTTTGTAGTTGGGCAAAACATGTCGTTGGGCCAAATTTCACTAAAGTATTTCAAAAATGACGACCTGCGGTTTGAACACAAGAATATAAGACAGATAGACGGACAGACACATAGACAAGCATAGATCAACTCGGAATCACTTTCGATAAATAAAATGTGGTCCTACCTCACAAACTTAATATACTCTTGTAGTGCAAGTGATGTAGGGTATAACCATAACATATTCAAAAAACTAATTCAAAAAAAGCTCCAAAGTTAGGTCATTCTAAGTGATCTTCATTGGCTATAAGCGATGTATACGTCTTTAAAATCGACAAGTTGGCACAGGAACATCATCGCAAAACGCTTACAAAATTAATTGAAAAAAGTGAACATATTTTTTAAGTCCACTCATAACATTCTGATCAGATATTTTCATAAGATCTCCTCCACATGACCAAAAGCGTTCAGTATTATCTGCAATTGTGAAAAAATTGTGAGCTGAAAAGTGATTCGCTCGATCTCGACACTGTATTCACCTACCAGCGCGTGACATCAGTCAATTAAGATTCGAAAAAAATCGCTAAAACAATTAAAGGATAGATATCAACCTATTAAACATATATGAGGAACAGGTATGAAAATTGAAAATAATTTTTCAAACTTACGATCCAGATCTGAGTAAAACTTCGCGGAAATATTTATTATCATATATTTGTTTGATGGAAACAGACGCAGAAGAATGTGCGGCTGGACGCGGAGTTAAGTGGGATTCATTCCCACAATTAAATGTCCAGTGGTCGATATGAGTCGCGGTTTGTCCTAAAACAAGTAAAAAGGTTGTATTCAACTATGGCCCAACACCATTATCCTAAAAAAAGGAAAGAACTACATTTTCATAATCTACAATACTGGGTGGGCGTGGTTGATTTTTTCCACTTGTGCACTTATGCATAAGTATGGAAATGTATGACATGCATCTGGTGTAGTTTATGAGTTTATGAGTAACGCGCAAAAAACTCGAAAAATAAGTGTTTTCAGGTTTTGTTGACGTATCCTTTGTTCGGTTTGAGCCCTTTTCAAATTCAAAAGGCGACATCTTCATTTTTGCGAACGGGAGAATGTTTACCGCAGATACAGAGCATTTGGACACAGATGGGCAGACGAGTACACCGGCATGCTTAGGCGCGTTCCAAATTTTACATTGTCCAAGAATGGAGAAGACTTTCTTCTGAGTGTTATAAAGGTTTTGGCAAAACAATTAAATATTTGTGAGTGATAACATTAGGTAGACCAGTCTTTCCTCATTTCCTTACATGTACTACAGCATCACGTATGGAATACACATTTAAATTTGTATAGCTTTATCTGGTGTAGTTTTTGATTAATAATCGAAAAATCAATTTTGCTTCCCTTTGGAAAAGAAAAATTTTATATTGCCCGTTTACATGGTTCTATAGGCGTGTCTTTCCATTTTTATTGGCAACCTGCGTGCAGCAACTTCCAAATGTGCCAAATTTGGAGCGGATGACTACATTTTTTCGACCATGAGATAGACATTGCGCAGTCTGACAGACAGACATCTGTAAACCAGATGCAGATGTTGATCGAAAATTATGGGCCCTCTGAAGCTTCTTTCTGAGTTTTGCAAACGTTTTGGCAAAATAAATATAGCTTTTGTCCCTCGATGATGGGTATAACAACTAAAACATGATTTTTTTTTCCTTTGTTTAAGATTCCGATTACTTCTTACACAAAATATATGCATCGCCGGCTATAAACGCAAAGTACGCTGAAACTTTTTTATTGCATTTCTATTGAACTTGCTTACTATTCATAAACGTTTTATACCGTTTATATCAAACTTTTTTGTTTTCTTTGTTTGTTTTTGTTTTTTTCTTTTTATTTGCTTTCTATTCAAAGAGCAAACATGATTTAAATTGGATTACATTAAAAAGTGCAAGCGGGACAAAGAATCAATTCAGCTGCAAAGGTGATAGAAAGAGTAAAAAAAAAAAAACCGTTGTTTAATGTTTCTCCTCTAGGAGATGAAATATGAAAAGAAGAAAACAAAAAAGGCGATTGTGGAGAGTAGAAAGCGCCTAACTTAATGGATGACTGATTGACTGACTGATCGTATATAATTTTATATATACATATGTGTATATATGCCCATAAACATATACATACACATACATTTATTTATGCGCATGCATTTACAACTTTGTACATTTTATTTGGACTTTGATATAATCATACGATTTTTCTTCTCAACAATCTTTATGTAAAAATTGCTCTCGCTGTTTTGTTTTTTTTTTTTTGTCACATTAAAAATAACACTTATACTATTACACACGCACACTCGTGCAGTGCTATGCACTTCAATTGTTTTAGGAAATGTCTGAGAAAGTTTTCGTGATAGCAAAAAAAAAAAAAAAAAAAAAAATGAGATATAAATTTTTAAAAAAAAATTTAAAATAACTATATAGATATTTTTACGTGTTTTACCTACACGAGATGATGATAGTGAAAAAGCACTGCAAGAGTGCCCGGTCCAACTGGTTAATACCTTACACCATCCTAGAGTTATTCGTGTATCAACCTTCCAAAATATGGCGTTATATGGAGGCGAAGGTGCTCGAAGAGTGGTCGGATTCGAATCACTTTCAATTGCCTCCGTCCTTAGGCCAGTGTTTTCAATAAATATCAAAATTTTCATTAAAATATCGAAAAAAGTGCAGCCTATAGGTTGAAAATAGCAGAGGCACGGATGGACAGACAAGCTCAGATCAGTATAATAAAAGATGGGTCCATGTCAAGCTCTTATGGGTATTGCATACAACAGCACAAACTTAATATACCCTTGTACCACATGTAGCGTAGGTTAAAAAGAAAAAAGAAAAAAAGGAAATATTAATTTGGTCGAAGCATTTCCGACTTTTGAACGTTCTTGAATTGTTTGTGGAACTACGCTGTTCCCTATTCCTCCTTTTTTTGTGCGTGTAATTTGCTATCATCTAAATAAAGGTAAAGAGAGTAGGACAACACCAATGCATACTCCCCGATATTTCAAACCCATAGTCCACCCCATTCGTAAGCAGAGACATGTCTGCATGTATTCGCTGCTAGCCTAGCGATATTCACATATCGGCTATTCACTAGATACGTTCTTCATTCCAGATTCGGTTACACTTTTAAAAAGTTTCTGCATCACCTCTGCTTTCTTATTTATTTCAAAACGTTCTCGCATTTCATTATCGGTACATGAAATAGTAAAACAAATTTGCTGATGTACGGTAGAGAGCGGTAAGACGATAATCAGGTTTTCAGTTCCAATTAATTGCATAGAATAGATTTCATTTTGTTTATAAAGCTGAGGAGGAAGTAACTGCACGGTGTAATTAATTGTATATTTTATTTTGAATTGATGCAATCATTGCCGTTGAAGCAATTTTTTATGGTTGTTATTATTTAAATTGCGTTTCAAATTTGTTTGATTGCGAAATGAATTGAACGTCATTTGCAACTCTACACACATACACACACATGTCTGTTGTTTCAAAACTAGAAATTGTAGCAGGCATCGATTAAAAATGTGGTTAGTTTTGAACTTTTCAATAGGATAGGACGGGAGGTACACACGTCTCATATGCCGAATAGCTTACCTGCTACTTTCCCTATTCTAAGCAACCATCCGTCTAGCGTATCAATAGCTCGTTCAACTTATGTTTTAGAAATACTAGAGCAATATTCGCAATATACCGCTAAAGGTCGCAGCATACCCAATGTAAAAATATTCGGGGAGAAGATTAAAAAGAAATTCTTTTAATTTGCTTGCAACGTGGGCGTCGTTGCTTGAAATGGAACCACGCCAGCCAATATTTGAACTAAATTTCAAGCCCTCACTCCCTACAGGAAAGCTTTTTTTCATGTTTGACCTTTTCAATACCAATTATCGAAGGATGGGGATATATTCATTTCGTCAAGACGTTTGCAACGCCCAGAAGGAAGTGTCAGAGACACCACAAATTATATATATTCTTGACCAGCATCGAATTCTAAATCAATTCAAGCATGTCCATCTGCCCGGTTGTCCGGTTGTCCGTCTGTATGATGTCTGTTGTAAACATTCTTCTGGTCGCCAAATTGCGTCTATGGACTGAAAATTGCCAAAAAAGTTCTTCCACGCAGATTGCTATTGAAGATGGGCCAAATCGGTCGAAAGACACGCCCACAGGAATAAAATATTGATTTTTTCTTCATAACTCATAAATACACAGAAATTTGAACGCAAATTCTATAGGCAATGCTGTAGCCCCAGTACCTTTATAAGGCGCAGAAGCCAGCTTTAAAAGCCCCTTTATGTACATAAATTCTCAGTTCAAATTTGGAATGCCCTTAAATATGTCCGTCTGATCGTCTGTCCATCTGTCTGTCTACGCAACTGTGTAGTATTTGTGGTAAATATTCTCTCTTTACCAAAAATGAAGATATCGCCTACAAATTTACAAAAGAATTTAAAAGTGAGGTAAACTTTTTCAAGGACACGCCCACAACGCCTACATGCATGTGCGACGAAAACTTCTATTTTGATAATAAAAAATATCAGTCGCGCCCGCTCCATATTAGAGAGCATGAAATTTTAGCTCGTTTACCTTTTTGTCTCTTTTACGATGGGTATTAAAGATTTGATCGCAGCCGGATATAATTTTCTTGCTTGCTTTTTAATACGACAGATTACTCAGACGTGCTCATGTAATAAATTTACGGTCAGAAAGAAGTGACGGACGAAAAATGTAAAGGAAAGTAGTCAAAGCCTAGACCATGTATGCCCAAATGGTAAGTAATATGCCTTCACCGACTGAACACACACTACAGTTGCGACTCTACCGCGCTGAGGCTTGAATCAGCGAGCACTGGCTTTGTAATCCACTCGGATATTGCTGTGATGAACTCATAAACAACGTTTAATTTTTTTTTTTAAGCACTGCGTCTTCTGCACATATTTCTTTCACAAAATATAGTTTAGACGCCATTAGTGGACTTAAATGATATATTGATTTTGCCATGTAACTCTCTAGGGAAAGTACAAAGATTTTGAAACACCAAAATGAAACCAATCAAAGGAAATTGTCTCCAACTTTTTCTGGGATTTGTTTGAATACTTTATACGATATGTGCATATGTTTTCGATTCGCATCGTCTCCATCTCATTTAATGATTTCGGCTGCAAAACATTTTCTTCGAAACATAAGGTTAAGGCAAACTTCTTGTTGAATTAAATATTTCATCGAAAAAATCACAAAGGAAACTAGCAAAGTATTCCAAACCGACAGTTAAATACTTGAAACCAGCTCTTTATTTACATTATTTACCCGATAAAATAAGCAAAAATTATATGCATGTAAAGGCATAATGCTCACTTCAATCCTTACACAGAGTCAGGTCTAAAAGTTAGACTCACTTCATCGAAAGTTAAGGGGGCCTTTCATTTTATAAAATCTCTATATCACATAAGTCTATTCATTGGTTATATCAGAGGGACCTCAAAAAATAGGCTTTTATCGAGACATTTTGTTTTAAAAAAAGATGTTATACAATAAGAGCTTCGACCTGGCCAAACAAAGTCGGGGTCCAAAATTTCGATTGCGACCTGTAGGTTTCAACACAAAATTACTTAGGCGATCATCAGGCAAATCGATAGATATTTGGACAGACGGACAGACAAATTTATATCAATTCCGAAAATGGTCTGAATCGATTAACGGACAAAACGGTGAATCTATCTTAAATCGTTCTGGATGTTGCACTAATCCGCTCAAATTTAGCGTACCGTTACCGCAAGTAGTGTAAAATATAAAAAACGTTCCAAAATACTTTGTGCATGCCATAGCCCGGAATTTTTTTTGGCTACGCTGATATTGATTCACTTCGTTACAACAAATATTGCGAGCGAGGTTATGGACGAGTCACGCTCGTTTTCGAACCCGAATTTTCAACTTTCTAGATCAATTGTAATGATTTTTAACGACAATAACAGCGAATAAGCCCACGGACGAAAACTCTAAATCGATCTAAATATTGTCCAAGGAATGACAAAAAATTGGTTAACATATATGTATAAAGTTTCTAAAAAAGAAACGATACAAAAGAAATAATAGAGCATTTGGCGAAGAAGTTATGCCTAATGCTGCTTTTTTTTTATATTTAATAATGACACGCGAAACGATTTAAAGATGCGAAAAACACATAGTACGTGCTCTTGCATCTTTCAAAAAAGAAGAAAAAAAAAACTTTTTGCTCGATATCAATGAAGAAAGTATTCATTTGCATGAACACAAGCGCACTTTCACATTTACATTACCGCAAGATCGTAATAAACACGTTTTACGCGTACAGCGAGAGATGTGGAGAGGTGGGGAGAGAGAATTTAACAAACATGTTACTGAAATCGAACTCGAGCTTGAAACTATCACAATAATGAGAGAAATT
Source organism: Glossina austeni (assembly GCA_000688735.1). Classification (NCBI taxonomy): domain Eukaryota; kingdom Metazoa; phylum Arthropoda; class Insecta; order Diptera; family Glossinidae; genus Glossina; species Glossina austeni. The sequence goes on from KK502674.1 coordinate 43,031, forward strand.
TCAACAGTTTTACACTAACGATTAAGTATAAAATCTGTTAAGCGCACTTGAAAAAAAAACTTGTTTTTACTTAAGTCATATAAGAATATTATACTGGACTCAACAAAAATTCACAATTCGTCATAAATTGATAATTTACGATTTGTAGTTCTGTAAATTTCCCCTCAATATTTTGATGATAAAAGTATGAAAAAGAAAATGTGAACGTTTTTATGTCTTACGCCACGCGAGGTTACATTAACTACGTGTGGATGTGTACAACACCCTGGACGAGCCTCCTTTTATTATATTAATCGAATCGGAATTGCATCTAATAAGCTTATCCATTTGTCTGTCCATTCGTCCGTCCGTCTGTCTTGTCTTCTTTTGTTCAATCTACAAGTCGTAAATCTCTGAGATATTTTGATGAAATTTTGGACACCGACCTCTTTTGGCCCAACGACAAAAGCTATTGAAAATAGTTCAGGTTGGGGCACTTACCACATGACGCCTTATATAATAATAACTAACTGTATTAATGGAAGTAGTGTAGGATACTAAAAGATGAGCCGTATTAAGCTATTAATACTAACAGTATTAATGGAAGTAGTGTAGGGTACTAAAAGATGAGCTGTGGTCCACTACAATGTTTTGCGTGTTTCAAATTTCCCAACTCTTTATAGCCTGAACTACTTTGTACAACAAGAAAGACTTCAAGTAAAGTCTAATTGTCTGACTTCTGTCTATCGATTTTTGTGTTCCTATACCTAAAGTTCATAATTTTTAAGACACTTTGATAAAAGTTGATACATTAACGTGCGTTGGCTTAAAGACGATGCCTATTGAAAATGAATTATATCAGACGATTTTTACAATCATCTCCCATATAAAGCCTTATATTGAAAATTCAAGGAAAAGGAAAGCAAGGAAAATATATTCGGTCACGACCGAATCTTTTATACCCATCGTTGTGATACTGAAAAAAGTAAAGCAACCAAATTATCATGCTGTACAATATTGAGTGCGTGTGGCTGATTTTTCTCTTTTCAGAATAAAAATGGAAATTAAGGTTGTGTACGTATTGCACTATATGAATAGCAACTAAAAAATACAGAAAGCAAAAATGTTCACAATTTTAGTTGCAAAAGTGTGTGGATGTTATAGACACGTCCTTTGATCAGTTTGGATCACTTTCAGATCCTTTGGCAAGCCTGTAGGCGATATCTTTGTGGGTGATATCTTCACATATACTACACTTGGACAGACGAACAGACAGACGTGCTTAGGCGCATTCCGAATTTGAAATTGGCCAAGAATTTATATACTTTATGAGGTTTTATTTTATGGGATTTTTACACGCTATAAGATTGGGTAAGAGTGGTCAATCATTACCACATTTGTACAGACACTACAGTATAGCTTTTAGACCGTTCGTCCAAGTTTTGCAGATTTATCTGCTTTAATTTATGACACCAATTTTTTATACCTTTTGAAGAACAGAGTTGTCCTAACTTTGTACAGTACTGGAGACTTGTCCTTCGACCGATTTGGCCTGTTTTCAATACCAACCGGCGTGCAAGAACTTTCAACGTTTCTGCCAAATTTGAAACCCATAGCTTCAATTCGGCAACCAGAAGAATGTTTACAACCGACATCACTCTGAAGGTACCTTCTGGGCATTATCAACATTTTGGCAAAATGAATACACCCCTCATACTTCGATGGTGGATATCAAAAACGCTATTGTATAATTTAGCAAGAAAGGGGAACAATTGTTATATATTCACATGACAAATTCATGTAAATTTATCTCAAGATACGAAAACAATTTCTTATCAGCTTTTTCATATATATATATATATATATATATATGTACATATCGCATTATACATCGTATTATAATAAAATATTTTTTAACAATACGGACGGTGTTGATATCAAGCTTAGTGCATATTTTCGAGCTTTGTTAACATAGCTCGGACAAATTAAATTCTCAAATATGCAAGATTTCCGTAAACCCAAGTCTTTGTCTTGTTTTTGATAGCATTTTCAATTTTTTTTAAGTAATTACCATTTGCAAATAATTCCCTTTCTCCCTTACCACGACGGACTGCATCTAGCTAAAGAGTGTAATCAATTTGTATGCAATTGCTTCAGCTGCTTCAGCTTAATTAACCACTATTTTCTTGGAAACGTTATCTCGGTGTCTACAGAAAATTTCTGATAACTTTTCTTTTATTAGCATTTTCGGTTTCCGGCAACTACACTCGATCTGATGACTTAACTGTTCTCTCTCTTTGATGATTTAATTCACAACATTTCTTAATAAGCCTGAATATTAAAATCGACTTAACGTCGTCAGTTTAGTCGGCCGCCAGTTAAAATGACGATAACGCTCCCATTACTTTTCCCATAAACCCGTCCTTTTTCTTGCTGTCAGATTAAAATTCAAAATTCATAAGTGAATAGTTGTGTGGATCCGCCTACCTTCAGTCAGCAATTATATGAATTTAACAGCGAACATGGTTGAAATTCGCTCCTTTCACACCTTTCAGTGTGAGCTCAAAAGTCAAATGCGAAGATATGCAAGATCGCCTACATATACTTGACAATTGCGTTGCACCACAATTATGTCAAATGTAACTGAAGCAACAATAAAAACAAGATTCCATTTAAATTTCGCAAACATTTTGACAACTTTTTCACGCCATCGTCTATGCTCGCTCTCAGCTTTCATATGAAGACTACATTCTGCTCTTACTTTTCAATTGTACTGTTTGCAAACAATGTGTAGAAAAATGCCGGTTAAATATCGTTAAAGTTAAGAAGAAGAAAACAAAGGAAATCAAAAAAAAGTTTGCACATTAGAACTGGTTCCTAAGCAAATAAAGACAATGTCTTAACAACATAACACATGTACTTGTCTGTCGCATTAACTTTCTTATAAGTGTAAAGAAGATTCTAAAAATCGATATGTGGATCTATCTAAAAATCTATATGTACATATATATATACATACGCATACACATATATATTTGCATATATATCATCGGTATCATAACATTATCACAACATCTAAGGTAAACATATGAAAATTGTCTCAATAAAGGATAAAAGTGCAATAATCTCACTTTAGTTTGTTTGTTTGTTCGCTTGTTATAAAACACGTAAAGCTGTGTAACCTTTACATATCCAGGATTTGATTTAGTAACACCCATCGATCTGTAAACATTCTGCAGCTGTTTTTCTCTCAAATTGCCGCATGACTCGCATCGATTTGTAAACATTCTACAGTTGTTTTATAATAAAACGATTTTGTAATCGCCAGTAAATTCATTTAGCAAATTTTCTTTTAAATAATTATCAAATACAAAACTTGAAAAATGCTTTTGTTTCGGTTTAGCAAAACAAAGAAGTTGTTAAGAAAAAGCGCACCTTCAAGAAGTTCACCTATCGTGGTGTCGACTTGGATCAGTTATTAGATAAGCCCAAGTAAGTGGTAATTATATGTGAGTTAATCGCTTTAATATTTACACTATCTTCGTTTTCAGCAAGCAAGTAGTTGAACTGATGCATAGCCCAGTCCGCCGTCGTTGCTCTCGTGGCTTAAAACGCAAACGCTATGGCGTTAATAAAGAAACTTCGTAAAGCCAAAAAGGAAGCTCCACCAATTGAGAAGCCCGACATCGTTAAAACACATTTAAGAAGTATGATTATGGTGCCCGAGATGACTGGCAAGGATTTCGGTCAGTTTGAAATTAAACCGGAAATGATTGGTCATTATTTAGAGCGAACTCTTACTTATCAAGTGCATGAGAAAAGTTTTTCCTAATAAAAAAGATAGTATTAATATAATATTCGCCCAAAGTCAACCACGGAGGTAATTATATAAAAAAAATAAAATAAAAGCAAAAAAGAAAAACGTTAAAAACAGGTAAGAAAATTATAATAACTTTGGAGCGAAACTTGGTTACCTTTCATCTAGACAATGAACTGCAATACTACAGAAAAAAAAAAAAACGCGACTATTAGCAATCACAGAATTTTTATATAACGCACATATATATATATATATATGTATATACGATAGAAATAAAAAAAACCTAACGCCCAGACTAAAGGAAATTTGTTAAGCAGACAGGCAGCAATCACAACAGTTCATATAACAAACAACAGTGTACAAGCCAAAAATCGTATGAGATTAAGGGGAAATATATAAAATGCATTGCAGGAGGGAAAAAAAAACGAGAGAAAATTAAAATAATAATAATGAAAAAAACATAAAGATAATAACATAGGGAAACATGCGCATATCGGTGAGAAGTTGCAAAGCAGAGAGATTGTTTTCAGAAGAAAAAGAAAAAAAAAAAAAGAGTATTTGATGCCAGGAGAAATAACAGTGTGGCAAATTTAACTCTTTTTTTTTTTTCTATTCACTACTTGGTGCATGTAATAAAATCATGTGTTTTAATACTACTTTTAAAATCATCGACTTCTTATTCAATCTTTATTATTTACTTATTTATTTGAAAAGAAAAAAAAAAGAGTATTTGATGCCAGGAGAAATAACAGTGTGGCAAATTTAACTCTTTTTTTTTTTTTTTTTCTTTTCACTACTTGGTGCATGTAATAAAATCATTCCTTTTAATACTACTTTTAAAATCATCGACTTCTTATTCAATCTTTATTATTTACTTATTTATTTGCCGAATTTGTTTAAAGAAAATCAAGAGAGACGGTTTTTAGTATACGTAAACAATAAATAATCACTCGTGTTATATATTTTACGAGAAATGTAGAGCAAAGGCTTTAAGATAAACTTTTGAAGGACACATATATGCAAAACACGCTAGTACTGAGATATTGCGATTTAAAAAAATGTTTATTTAATTTATTTGCAAGTGTCAATCCTTTGAACGTATAACTCAATCAGCGTACGGGGAACGTAGAGTGCAAAAGTTTAAGCATATAATCAAATCCTTATAATGTTTCCAGTATATGGAAACGACTTATAATGAATGAGAAAATGAGAAAATTGAGTAAAACGTCTATCACCTCTGGCATGGCGTATCTAAAGATTAAAATTTATTCTTAAAGACTTTGTACTTTGAATTCGAAAATTTAGATAATCATTCCTTTTACTTCCTTCCCTTCTTCCGCCCCTTTTCGTTCCATCGTTTCGTTTTGTTTTTGATCTCCTCTTCTAACAATTAATTCGCACAAATCTCTCTCTTCCTCGGTTGCGATTTTCCAATTTTATGTTAGTTGACATTACTAGGCGTATAAACAGACACGTAGGGCATTTGCAATGTGATTCACTCTCTGCTATCACTATTGCAAACACTCATGAAATTTGAATAAAAACAAAAAAAAACAAAAAAATTGTGAATGAACTCGCAGATATAAAAATACAAAGAAAATATAAAAAAAAAAAGAAGAGTTTCACGGACCATAAGGCTTAAGATGTAAGCATGTAAAAGAGAGAGATCGTAAAAGAAAGGTTAAATACGTCATTGGATGTAGGTATGTCAGAACAGATGTTCGCTGCTGACAAGTATCGCCTGATTTTCAGTTAGTATAAATTGAATTGGCAGCAAAGGAGATATATTCACAACAGAACACGTGTTGGTTCTTGCGCTTTATAAATGTAAGAGAAATATATTTTTCGCTACTAATTTCATTTTTCTAATTTTTCTCTCTCTCTCTCTCTCTATATATATATATATTTAAATATATAGATAAAATTGTAAGGAAGCAAAAAAAAAAAAAAAAAAACAGAAGTGAGTGAAATTCGCAAAATCGTACAACCCGTTCCCTGCCGCATTAACAAGTGGGTGTTAATAAAAAGAAAATATTTTTATTATAATATTTTACTTACAAATCGCTTGTGTTCTTGTTAATGTTAGAAAAATATCATTTTATGTAAACAGCTTCCATATGATACTAGAAAGAAAAGTAAACAAAAATTTGAAGGTCGTTTTCATTGAACAATTTAGAATAATAAACGCAGAGAATGGAGAATACACACGACACCTAATTAAAGGTCAGGTGGGTTAGTTAAGGGGAAGTGATTGCTAATGATATGATTTATTTATGCATTTTTTCCTTTTCTTTATTAATATTGTTCACACTCGCTCTTCTATCCACCCGCACACTTTTCATTATTTATGTTTCTCTTTCTTTCTTTCTCTCTTATTTTTAACACACGTTTTTATATATATAAATTATCTTTGAGCAAAAAAGAATTAAAAAAAGAAAAAAAAAAATAGGATATTGAAGTGAATATGAAATAAAAAATTATTTATAAGATTTAAAATGATTTGACATATTGTTGTATTGATTGCCAATTGCATTAAAGCATTCCCTTGCATATGGTTTATGAAAGGAAAGAGAAGGAGGAACTTACATAAGTTTTTGTAGAAGAAGATTGCTTCCCGTAAGAGAAAGTCTCATATCGAACAATGCATTCTCAGTGCAGAATGCGAATTTGTTCGAAAGAACAAAAGAAAAAGATGCCGACCCCACTCCGCCTAACCTCTTATTATTAAATTATATAATGCAACAAGCGGTTTTCTTAGTTAGTTAATAGAAAAAAGCAGAAAATCAAATGTTATCAGTAAATACCGAAGTCATTTATCGTAACTGCTGTTCTACTATTGATAAGAACAAGCAATTTACACAAAGTTACCCATTTATTAGCAAAGTAAGAATAAATATGTGAGAAAAGTAATTTTTCGTTATGTTAGACATTTTTTTTTGCAAAGATGCAGACTGCTAATCCATTCTTTATAATTATTTTCAATTTTTTTCAATTTTACCACACATCTAATAGACATGACCTTTGCTTTACACTTTGCTCCCTTTGTACGCTTTCAACCTTGCGAAAGAGTTTAAAATCAAATTAAAAAAAAAAGAAACCCGCCTTTGTATGCATTTATTCGTAATCGTCATCATAATGCTTTAGGTGAGTGCCCTCACGTATTTTGATCATTTTTTCACACGAAAAATGCATATGTTGAGAAAAGTTGGTACAATATATGTTCTCCATCATTTTCTAAACCTTTTTTGCATCTTTCCGGCAACATGGCAATACCGTGTCGAAAGAACGAAATTTTGGCAGCGATCCAATCATCGACCCACTTTCGCAAACTTTGAGCCTTCCATGATTACCATAGGTGTATACACTGAATAACTCAACAGTGCTAAATGGAAAACTGTTACTTTATATAGAGAAAGATTAAAATCATCGAATTTAACCATTGTATGCATTGATATTTCGTATTACTTTATCATCTTCACGAATAGATGTCGCTGATCAAAATAGATGCAAGCACCTATTACTTGAGCCAAAAAACAACGCACATACTTCACTCTGTAAATTAATTCAAATGCTGCTTCTTTATTTTATTGAACATGTTAGTTAACCTTATTTTATGTTCACCAAATGATTCAAAAGTATGACTCTTTATGGTTATTCTCGGCTTGCGCTGTTTTCCATGCGAAAATTTTCATTTCCACTTACATGTTCTTGTGAGAAATCTGCCTAACATGTAAAGCGGGGGGTAGGTGTGCATTCATATTTAATTTTTGTAAATAGAAAACCAGCTATTTCTTAAATTATATAAAATATATATCATTAGTGTTAGCGATGAAATTTTTAAACAAATATTTTAAATGAAACTTTCCAAAGTCCATTATCAAAATCAACGAAGAAAATAATGATGTACTGAATGAAGAGACTGTACTTGAACATAGACCTAAACTCCAATGTTCGAAAATTATAAAAAAAAGAAAAAAATTACTAATATGCTTGCAAACTGTATAGTGCACACTGAGAGGTGCACATTAAAGAGATTTTGGACCAGTTAGCAGTCATTGACGAGTATATAACTTTGGGCAAACAATTTAAGTACAAATTTTTCAAAGAAGTCGCAACTGCTAACTGGGGAACAAGAACATTTGGCGGACCTTATATATGCCAGGAAGACAGAAAGAAACAAAGACGAGCCCGAATGGATTTGGAAATGCGATTTAAGATCATTATTTTAGTCGCTTTTGAAATGGAACGATTGTCATAATATCTGAGCACAATTTAGTTGTGGATTGTTGTGTGTTTGTTTAGCTGACTTCAGGATTGAGCTAAATAAGATTTGATGGATAAATGACAAAAGGGAAACGTCAAGATCTTCCTTTACGTGTAGAGACCCAGAACCCAGAAAACCGTGTAAAAAAAAATTGGCTGAAAATTACATACGCCATTTGGTAAGCTTTTGACAACTTTAAGAAATCGTGTAAGTTGAAAAAATTCTGAATATTTTCTCAAAAAACCGTGCAAAAAAAGTAATAATGCAACGCATATTACATACTTAAAAAACGAAATAAATTTTATTTTAGCGTACAGTGAAAATTCTGTCCACAAGCATGACACAAAAAAATTTAATATCGCATTAATTTATCGCTACTTGATAGCAAACGTCCAAGTTTACTACGGACTGCATCAGAATAGCTCTCATTAGCAGATATGTCAAATATGTCTGGCACATCTATCGGATTTGATTCAAATGAAGGATTTTGGTGACCTGAATAACGGCCTTTGCGGGCCTTTATTGGATTTCTGAAGTTGCTTTTATAAAGCTTGCTATCCGCCTATACGGGTACGAAAATGCTCCTCCATACTTGTAGCATATCTCAAGCCCTTGTAAATTAAATCAGTCGTTAATAAATGAACTTCACCTTCGACTTTGTCATTACCGACTTCTTACTTATCAAAGACTGTCATAAATTCGCCTAAATCTTCCTCATCCATTTATTGAAATTATTTACTGCATCCTACGAGAACTGAACACCAACACAAAATAAGCCTTAAATAACAAAACGGTGTGTTCAACTTGAAGTATAGCCAGACACAGAAAATATGGATCATAAAATTCGGATATTCCCTGTAATAGTTTAAGTTACTTAAATACGTCATCGTGAAAGTGAATTTTGTGACTTTGTACATAAGCTTCTGTAAGACGGTCCAAAAATTAAAATAAAAAGAATGTTTTTTGGGATTCGAGTAAAAAACGTGTATTTGTTTTCATCGGAGGTTCGTATTACTTCAACATTCTACCATTAGATGCCCTATACCACTGCACTTAATCCAGTTATTCACTCGTTTTGATAATAATACACAAGAACTTGCATTTTATTTTTATGCAAAGGCAGACTTTTGCAACGAAACTCTGAATATTGTTGTGTGAGAGTATTCAAAAAATAGACGAAGGGGATCCAAATTAAGTATCGTTGGTTTCTATGCCATTACATCTTATTACTAAGAACTAAAAATCTTCAACATAAAATATTAAAAAATATAACTTTTTACTATATAAGTATACAGTTTTCCTAGGAACGATCATATGATAGAGGGAATGAGGGATCGAAAAATTTCCCAAACTTAACCAAATTTTTCATATCAATTCGCAATATTCAAATACTATTGTAGAGCGAGCTTCATCGAGAAATTTTTTTCAGAAAATGCGTATTACGTCCGCAGAAACTTAATATACCGTGCACCACATGTGATGTAAGGTATAAAAAGACTGTGAAGAAAAGAGAGCCGAGTTATTGCGCAAATTCGTGCTTGACTCTTGCCATTAGAATATCTTCGCATATTCCTACACCATATTCCCGATACATGCTCTACAAATATTTCATAAATCTTATATATCTCATGTGATTATGTGCAATCGCTGTTCGCCGACGACTTCAGCGTAAGCCCAGCGTAACCAATAAATTCCGCAATCCGATCATACGGTAAATTTAAAGTTGAAGCCACAGATATTCCTACACGTTCAACGGAAATTGCAATATAACTGATACAGAGTCGAGACTATAGCTCTCTGATAGCTCAAAAAGGAAACCGTTTACGTTCTTCGTTATTATCTTTTAGGAAAATATAAAAAGGAGATGAAAAACTTCAAGAAACCACTGTTTCAAGTCATAACCATTTTAGGTCATTCCAGCATACACATGGTATTTTAAAAATTCCAAAAATTGCTTAAGAAGAACTCGTTGTTAACCAGCAATAACCAGAAAACTGAAAACATACGTATGTAGGTTTGTTTTTTTTTTCCTTAAGTTTATTTTTACACACATAAGAAAACGAGAGAATCTTTATATAAAAGGCACTTTAAGAATAACAATCAATTAAATAAAAGCTGCACCAAAACACTTTAAATATATAGGAATTTGTATAAAAATAAAACAAACATGACCAAAAACAAATTAGTAATAATTAGAAATAAAATAATATAAACAAGGATAGAAAAGAGAAGAACAAGAACACATTTAAGATAGCTAAGCAAATTTAGAAGAAAAAAAAAGAGAGAAATCGGAAAAAAATAAACAAACTGACGGAACGAGAGAGTAAATGTTAAGGCGGAGAGAGTGGGAAATATAGAGAGGAGTTTCTAATGAGTTACTTCTAAAATACAGGGGAAATGTCAGAAAAAAAGAAACTTAGCAAGAGAGAATAAAAACAAAAAAGTGATTATAAAAACAACAATAACAATAATACATACCCGTTTTATATGCTAAAAGGGATACATTGAGGTATAAATGGGCACAAGGTATAACTCTTATTTTTATTTATGCATGAAATAATATAAGAATTGCATTTAAGAAGTTTCCTTTCTCCTTTTAATTATGTGGCAAATGATTTCTATTTATTTCGATCCAACATATTTTCTTCGCAGTCAATCAACATTAACCAATATGCGAAAATAGGCAATACACGCCACGTTTTCTTGTGACATTCAATTGCACCTAAAAGCTTTGCACTCGCTTTTTTTTTTGCGTTTCTACTTCTTTTTAATTTATATGAAATTTGTTGGTTTTTCCATGAAATCTAGTCAATAACAGGCCACTGTTTCTCATATACGCACGTATTCGTTTCTTTTCTTCATTTTTCTAATTTGTAAATAAAGAAAAAAAAAAACCGATTTTCTTTCTTTCTTTTTTATGCCAACTTTCACAATTTTCTAATGCACATCTTTTTTTTTTCTTTTCAAATGAAATATTTTCTCAATTTTTTGTTTTACTTACATAAAATTATTGCGATTTTATTTTTCTTTTACTCTTCCGCACACAAAAATAGAAATTTTTTTTTTTTTCTTTTATAAATTATTTTATTTTGTGTAAAAAAATAGTAATAATCCCTTTTTATTTTTATTTATAGCGCTCGGATCGACTTATTTAACACGCACTCAATTCAAAAAATGTCACAAATGTTGGATTGTTCGTGAATGTTATGCTAAGAAACGAAAAATACGAAAGAAGAAAATCCAACAATCGCACGTAAGAGCACAAACTTTTACAAGAGCACGTGAATATACTCATTTCTCTTAATAACAAAAGTTTCTCTCTTGCGTACTCATTTCCTCTGCTACTCTACATAGCAAAAGAGTTTTCGCCCACAATTAGATAGGACTGAGAATAATTTTAATGAACTCTTCGATTAACATGGTTTTTTTTTTTTTGTTAGTTATTCAAAAAAACTTTTCTCCTAATTTTTTGCACAATTTTTATATCCATCACCGAGGAATGAGGTGTATATTCATTTTGTCAAAACATTTGCAACGGCTCGAAACTATATAAGCAAGTCCATCGGTCCGGTTTTCCCGTGTGTCCGTCTGTTGTAAATATTCTCCTGGCCATGAAAATGAATCTATGGACTTCAAGTGTGGCAGAAACGTTGCAAGTTCTTGCATGCAGGTTAGCATTGAAAATGAACCAAATCAGTCGAAAGATGCGTCTACAGTACTACATAAACTGAGAACACATCTGCTTTCCAAAAAGAGTAAAAAATTGCCCATTACTCATAAACTGAAACAGATAAGTTTGAACGTATATTCTATGCGCGATGCTACAGAATTTGTACAGAAATAGAAAATATTGACCACGCCGCCCAATTCCGGTAGCAAATCTGTCGCGGACGTGCTTTCTCTATTGAGAGGATATTTGCATCCGTTGCAAGTTATGGAACTGGACCATCTCACGGACCACAAGATGCAATAAACAAGAACAAGCATATTACACCAAGTTGAACAAGAACAAGCATCTTACACCAACTTAAACAAGAACAAGCATCTTGCACCAAGAAACTAAACCTTTGATTTTCTCAAATTTATATATATATTTGTTTATATCTAGTGAAATAAGACGAGAGCAAATGAATTCATAAAAATTATATCATGTGAATAAAAAAAAAAAAAAATTAAAATGGTTAAAGACTTCAAATGGATAAAAACTAAAAATACAAAGGTTGCAAGTAAAACGGCAGAAAAGAATGTGAAGACCAGGCCATTGAGTTGGCTTATAAATCAGCTAAGTCCTCGATATTTTCTTCATGTTTCACAAGCGTTCTTAGTTCTTTTTACTTTTTCAATCTTTTTTTTGGAATAACGATGATAAATATAAGCGATTCGATTACGACCGATTGCAGTTTTTTACTTGTTCTTTTTTTCGGTATAATTACTACGATACGCTGAATTCTATATTTGAATGGGAAATTAAGTAGAAACTTATTTAGAGGGAAGAAATACAAAATGTGTGCAGATGTTATTAACTAATATAGCCAAGTTAGACATTTTATTGACAGTGTTTTTAAAATCGTAAAAGTTCGAAAAAAAACTGAACTTACACTCTTGTGCTCGTAAGTGAACTCAGCAGACTAAGTGTGAAAATTTGCTTATCAGCTACAATTTTGTCTCAAAAGTCACATAGAGGAAAAACAATATTTGAAACTTTTTGATCAACATTTAATAACACATATTGTAATCGGTTTAACCGTTATTTTCATATATATCATTTTTCAACGCTCAAATTTTGGCAATTCTAAGCTACAGGTGCTGTAAATCGGAAATTACGGAAAAAGAAACATATCGAAAAATAATTGAATAAAGTTCTGATACAAATCATTTCCAGTGTTTTTGAAACTGGCAATAATCATGCAAACGAAATCCTAAGGAGTAGTTAGGTATGATCAATTTAGGGGGCAATCGCGGAGCTGAAAGTTAGCTTTCGCGAACAGCTGAATATAACGACGAAAGTTACACTTTTCATAAGTGATTAACACCCCCATTGTTGCATCCAGCTTTCTGGAAAAAACTGCTGTACTCAAAAGCGATGCTAACTTTCAGCTACGTAATTATCTCCCCTATTAAGTCACATTCTTCTCTGGCTGGTCTTTGTACGATAAATTACGAAAATTCAGTTCAGACAAATAAAAATTTAATAAAATCTGTTTAAAAGAAAAGAAACCAGAGGACAAGGCTCACTAGAGATTTGATGAGAATCGAATCTATAAGAATTTGATATTTGTTTTTCCGGAATAAAGCTCTTAAATTTATTCTGATAGTTTTACACTACATGGGTACCCTTTGCAAGTTTTTCAAGTTATCAAGACACTTAAAAATGCATTCAAGGTGAATACAAACTCTAACGGACTCAAAGTAGCAAACTGACGAAGGATCAAAAATAAAATATAAGGTGTGTAAAAAAATTCGTCCCGTGGATGTTTGTTGTTCTATAAAGCGCTATAAATAAATTTTCCCGAAATTTGGGGTAAAGGTAACTTAGATATTGATGTGTCGTTCAGTGCATATCAAATTTTAAAGAAACGGATGTCATTTACGACATTGCATGTTTTTCTGTTTTTAACACAATATTCTCCTTTAAATTTATTAAAATTAGACAAGTAAAAACACTATGATCGGCCACGGCGCACCATTAAATAACCTACACCAGTCTACGGATATTCATCGAACGACATCTTAAAAAAAGGAATAGGCAAAATGGTCGCAAAAGTGATGCGGTCCATCAAACCGTTTTCAATAGTATTCGTCCATCTGAATCATTTTCAGTAGCGCTTGTTCTTGTGCCAAAACACGCTATGTTCCCAAATACTACTTTCCCTGACGAGAAATCAATTTTCTGATATTATTGGAATCTGATAGCAGAAAATAATAAAGTAATAATTTTGTTGTTGTAATGTATAGTTTACCGTTACACGACAAGTCGCCAAAGTTGAAATTGCTTGACGCATTTGTAGCCAGAATCGAGTTCGCCATTTTATAGCGCTTGTTTGAATTGTTAAGAAAAAAAAAAAAAGAGTTAATATGGAAAAGAAAGATGATCGTAACTACAACCATTTTACGATAAAAAATATACAAAATCTGAATGCCATAAAAAGTAAAATGACTTTTCCCAAAAGCCTTTTAAATTTCTGGAATGTATTTTACTTGATAAATTTTTCTAAGCTTTAAAAATGTTGTTCAAGACCATTAGCACTTAAATGCATAGCGATGATGATTGCGATCATATGTTTAAAACCTCTTTATGTAGCAACCTTTGCATAGTGCTTTTTTTTTTAACTCTTTTATTTATTTATTTATTTACTTTCACATGAAATTCAACTAAAACAAATTAACAGTCGAATCCAATTGACCCCTAGAAGTAACTCTAGTAATAATTATTATTATAAAGTGTGTAAGGAGATGTAAAGAAAAGCAAAAAAATAAAAACACGCAAACAGTTAAATAATAATTTATGTAAAAATAAATAAAAAAGAAAAAAAAAAGCATGTACACAGCTGGCACAGAGCCACACCCACAACCGACACAGATCCAGGTTGCGTGTGAACCCACAACCCATCACTTAATTTTCGACTCGTAATTGGATGTTAAGATAACAGGTTAGTTTAACCACGTCATAGGCAAATCGCGCGTATTAAGCAAAGTTGTTTTGATGGACTGGATGGAAAGAACCAGTTCTTGAGATTAAGTGATAGATATCGTGTAGGTTTCTGCAAACAATTCTGAACGTGTTGAACATCTCATAGTTATATTTACGTTGACTAAGCTTAGTAAAAATAAAGTGCCTAGAGAAGCGGTTAGAGACATTAAAGCTTATTTCACCAAGCAATGTGGACGAATCGATACTGTTATTAATTAACTTAATTAAGGAGGAAAGAGCAGGAGCACGTTTCTCAAGCGACGGTATGGATAACAGCAGCGACTTATTTTTATAAGGAGGAAGAGAGACAAGGGAGACGGGTCCTAACCCAAATTCCTAAGGGCAAACAGCAAGAATTGCTTTTGAACGGATTCATTTGAATCTACGTAACACCTATAGCAAGGAGACAACACAACACAGGCATACTTAAATATTGGTCTAAGGTGCGGTAAGGATCCTTCAGATCTTTGGACCACATATTAAGCGCATATTTAGCTTTACTTAAAGAGATCTCAATTTGCAAATTAAAACGTAATCTTTGGTTGCACAGAATCGAATCGATGAGAAAACCAATGTTTCCAATGAATTCCTTGTTAAGAAAGTTGCTTGAATTTTTTAGACTCAATTTCATAAAATGTAACGAGCACAATGTAAGCAAATTATTTAAGTCAATTTGAAGCTGATACGATTCCAATTCCAAGGAGAAGGAAGAAAACAGTTTACCATCGTCAGCGCACATTAAGGTCTGGCTATATTTAATCGCCAAAAGGAGATCATTAGTGTATAAATTAAATAAAAGGGGTCCTAAGTGACTGCCTTGATGGACGTCAGACGCCGTGTGAAATTCGTCCGAGGTGATCAAGTTTAACAGAACCCTGAGTGGCTTATTATGCAGATAAGAGCGTATCAATTTCACTAAGTACATAAGTAAGAGAAGCCAGAGGCCTGGAATTTGAAGATCAATAAGTTATGGTTAACTAATCCAATCGCTTTACTAAAATTAGTTTACACGACATCCGTGCTCGAGCCACTAAAGCAAGCCTTGATAACATGGCGAGTAAACTCTAATAGATTCGCAACAGTTGATCTTCCCTTTAAAAAGCCATGCTGGAATGGAGAAATATAAGATTTGATAGCAAAAGGTAAACACTGAGTAACAATTCGCTCACACAAACTAGGTAATACATTTAACTTGGCAATGCCTCTATAGTTCTCAACGTGATGTCTGTTTCCACATTTCAGCTTGGCAGTGCCTTTTGAATTCGCTGCACCTCCCTGAATTCGCTGTACCTCCTTTGTGAAGCGGAATAAGGAAACTACCCTTCCAACACAAAGATAAAAAACACCTGATTTCAAAGGACTCATTAAAAACCTTTCAAATAACACCACATAGCTCGGCACAGCATTATATGAGTACACATGATGGAATGTCATCAAGCCCAGGCGCACAACTGTATTTTCGAGACGTCAAACCAAGTAAAACGTCGTTTTCTGAAACGACCAAGTTAGGAATTGAAACCGGGTTAGTTATAAGATACGGTTAGCTAATAATTAAATCGGAATCAGCTGTGGAAAAATTTCCTCGGAAGTATTCAGCAAAGAGATTTGAGGTTTCAATATCACCAGAGGACTCGGAGCCATTGAAAGACAGATGCGGGAGATATATGGAGATTTTTCGTCCGGAGTTGAAAAATTTAAAAAAATTTTTAGGATTAACAAGCAGTGAGAATTTTGTGAACCAACCACCAACGTTGGAATTTTACCAACTGAAGATATCTACAATAACATTGTTGGCATTACAATACGCATATGATGTTGCCCATATCTTTTTGGCTTATGTCTTCATTTTTCCATCGCCATCCTTTACGGAGCATAGCATTCCAAAGCATCTATTGACTGGACTATTGCCAGAATTGAGCAGTGCCATCCTCCGTAGCCTTAGGTATAGATAATGTTTGACGTTCGGTAGAAAGAGGGGAAAGGCTGATCTGGTGCTGGTTTTTGGTTGGCAGGTAGCATCATATTCAATGGGTTAACGTCACTGTTTTCATGCCTAACGGG
>KK502674.1:60034-86929 GCA_000688735.1 Glossina austeni
CAAAAATGATAGAAATATTTACAGTAAGCTTGGAGTAATTAAATACTGCAGAATATTCTTACTGTAAGCTTGGAGTAATTAAATACTGCAGAATATTCTCATTGTAAGCTTGGAGTAATTAAATACTGCAGAATATTGTTACTGTAAGCTTGGAGTAATTAAATACTACAAAATATTCTCACTGTAAGCTTGGAGTAGTTAAATACTGCAGAATATTCTCACTGTAAGCTTGGAGTGATTAAATACTGCAGAATATTCTCACTGTAAGCTTGGAGTAATTAAATACTGCAGAATATTGTTACTGTAAGCTTGGAGTAATTAAATACTGCAGAATATTCTCACTGTAAGCTTGGAGTAATTAAATACTGCAGAATATTCTCACTGTAAGCTTGGAGTGATTAAATACTGCATCAAGCCACTTTTTTAATATTTAATATATTAGATAACGTAGCTGACATCGTTATAATTTGATTTGTAAACCGTACTGTCGGGACATGTATAATATATTATCTAATAATAATTCCAATATATAATATTCAAATATATTGGTGGTTGAGGTAATTAAATGTATGCCTTGCAGCAGTATGGACGAAATACTTATAAGAAGAAATTTTTTTCATAAATTTTTGGAAATACTTGTTTATCCAATACTCTTGTTAAACCATGGTGGGCAGAGGTTGCTTGATCGGACCGGATGCAGAAATAGTTAGGTTTAATGCATCATAGAACGAAGATAATAGGGTTTCAATATTCCGAGCAGAAATATCGAGCATTATGTGAAGACTTAAACAGTAAGATATTGGTTTTATTAAAATCATATTTATTTGAGGAAGTTGGACTTGGCACGGTAGAGTAGTTCATAGGAGCATCATGCCTGTAATAAAATGAAATACAAATGGCTGGATGATACGGATCCCCAGGTAAATTAAAAGGTGGACAGCGATTTACAACTATCTCCGGAAAATTGACAAAGCAAGGATCCAGCAGTCCGCGATTACAATTAGGAGTACGATTGTATTGAAGTAAATTACGATTAAATAATTCATTAAAAAAGCAATAGTTCTATCAGATATTGAAGTGGGGACCGTACAGCGAGAATTATGACTACAATACTAAGTGACTTGGGGAAAATTAAAGTCCCCCAATGCTATGATTATATATCAGCAGATGTAGACTTTTCCGTCACGTCACAAATAAGGGCAGCATATTTCCTATAATAAGAGATATCCAAATTTGAGGGAATTTGGAAGCAAGTTACGTATAACTGTTTATTAGCAATTTTCGCGCGAATGGCAATAAAATCAACGTCGGGAGGAGTAGGAAATTTAAATTAATAGGACGGGACTGCAGCAAATATGGTAATTAAAACACCACGACCAGTAGTATCCAATCGATCCTTTCTGAAAACCCAGAAGGAATTGTGAAAAAGTTCCGACAACTGTAAATCAGGCTTTAATCAGTTTTCAGCGAAAGCCAAACAGAAAAACTCCGTGCTCACTGAATTTACAAAAGCGAAGCGAATTTTTGTTTTTAGGCCCCTAACAACTGGGGAAATGGAAATTACTGGGCCTGAAGAAACATTTACTTTGTTGAGGATGGAAGAACTACTAAATTAGCACTACGATGCCGATCCTGAGTAATGAATTCCTTAATTAAGGATCCCAACTGGCCACAATGGTTTATGTCACAAAATTTCCAAGTTTTCGTTCGGAACTAACACCTTAAAAGCCGGGATAGCTTTATGTTGAGACGGAGCCAATTTAAAAATGTTAACACGCTTCAAATTGACGGATAGGTTTTTTTGCAGCATGGTAACTTTCATCCGGAGTGACCACACTTGCTTGCGCAGCTCCCTGCGAATTGCCCAGCGCGGTGAGCAGCGAACACACACAAATAGGTAGTGGGACAGACGATTTTATTATTATTTAGAGTCGCCTGAACGGCACCACTGGGAGGAGATATCCTTGCCACTTCAGCATACCTAAAATGACTTTTTGGTCTTTTACAGGCTGGGGGAAAGGATGAACGTTCTAGATAACGACACTCATCGAACATTGTCTCGATTTTTTTAAACTTTCCGCACAGTCGCGAGACTTTTGTTTAATTCAGAAAACCCATTCCCTGTCTTCGTAAAAAGCTTATAACACTCAATACTCCGCCTCCTACAGTCGGGACATTAGCAACGTAATCCTTTCGCAGGATCTAGGACTGCAACAGCAGCACGGCTATTGATACCTGCGCACTTCACATGACAGAAACGTTTGCAAAGTCGTATGCATGAACACATATTGTCGCCAATTTTATTTTATTTTTAATTTTTTTTATTTATATTTTTTTAAAAACTTACTTTGAAAATTAAAAGAAACTGTAACATAAACAATTGGCAACCGTATACATTTTAGCGTTTCACATAAGAACTAGAACCAAAATTAGTTCGAAATGTACAATTTCTGAAAGGTTTTATATTGATATGCGATTTTTGGCGATTTGTAAGAAAAATAATTCAGAAATTTTTGATAATCAATTGAATTTAAATTCAAGTGAGGTTTAATAAAAACGTAACGTTTCCCTAAAAATTAAATTAAATTAAATTTCCTAAAAATTAAATTAAATTAAATTTTTTAAAAATTAAAAAAACAATTTTTTAAATCGATCGGTATAATAAAAGGAAGGTCTATCTCAAGTCCCTCTGGGTATTGCGGAATCATCTTTTGAATCGACCTATATGGTAAATGGTGGGTCTATCTCAAGTCGTTCTTGGTGTTCCAGAATCACTTTCTGAATCGATCGATATAATAAAAGGTAAATTTATTTAAGTCCTTCTGGGCGTTGCATACATCCGCATGAACTTAATATACCCTTTTAACACGGTTGACGTATTGAACATATTGTTACATCTTATTTTATATAAGTTAATTGAAATACATTTTTGTTCTCTTCTAATCTTCATTTCGTATTCATTTCGATTCACTTTTTTTCACATTTTGCGTAAATCTTTCGCGTAATATTTAATAATGGCTTTTGGCCATCATCAGCTTTTTTAACAATATAACGATTGCGGCCTATTTATAACTGTTATGATTTTAAAGAATCTTAAAAAATTTTGCATTGTTTTTTATTGAATAGACTATATCTTCTTTCTTCTTCTTTAATTCATTTGCTATCAGGGTCTCTTGGATTTTTTTCGTGATTTTATTACATCCATTCCGATAGAAAAAAATAAATAAAAAAGTAAAGTAAACTGACACAAATATGTAACCTTGGACTAAAGGTAACAACTAAACCTTGTAGTCCATGTGCTACATATATGCGTTACTTCAATTTAAAAGAAATCGACCATAGGACAAAAAGAAAATTTAATAAATCAAATTTTTCATTATGAAAATCATTTAATTTTATCAATACATAATTCAATCGGTCGTTCATTGTTTGGTTGCGCTAAACTCGCAAGCGTACACAGTAACATTGTCCTGTTTGGTTTTGGCTCATACGTAGGGTAGCACCTTATTTGATGGCATCAGAAGATAGAAGCATCGAAAATAATTGTTTGTTGTTTTTTCCAATTACACGAAATTTCCGTCATCAATGGGATTAGATAGGTAGCCATTAAAAATTATTTATTGTATTGTACTGTATGTATGAAAAACATTTGATGCTAATAAAATTGCAGAGTTCATCGACCGCTATAAGATGACCACAGTTTTCATACATTTTGCCGTTTCACTGCTTAACAATTTTACTCAATGAACAACAACACATTCAAACATGTCTTAGTAAACTGCCCCAAAAACGCATGGCTGTGTCACATCTACGCAACGGCTGGCCGACTGGCAGTGAAGGTGTTAATTTTCGATATAAAATATAAAATGTAACCGCTGCTAAGATCCCAAAACCAAATATTCCATTAAAAAACTTTTTTCTTTTACTCTTATTATATAACGCAGATTCACTTTATAAAATTTTCATTTCATTTTCATTCAATTTCAAATGACAGTTTTAAAGAGGGAAAATATTTCAAATATAATTTACGAAAACAAAGAGATGAAGCATTTTTGTGAGATTTTTGTGAGCAGAAATGAAATGCCGGGATGGAATGCGATATAAACATGAAATGAAAAAAGAAATATATACACTGTTCGGTTTTGTATATTTTGTAAACAAATAGCGCATATTTCGTTTTTTAATCTTTTGCTCTACGACTGCGAGTGAGACTCGCACGAGTTTGACTCGTGGTGCTTCGTCCTGACCAAACATAAACAAGACTAGCCCGGTCCCTTCGACTGTCGTTTGGGGCCAACGAAAGGAACACGATTCGAGACTTGTGGCTTAACTGCAGGCCGTCCTATTTGCTGTGGCCCGATAGTATATCAGACGAGTGAATCAAAGAGTTAAATGGTGTAGTTTTGATCCATAAAGCGGCAGGATGGAATTCATTTGAAAGTAAAATTTTGGCTAACGGAGCGCTCTTAGCAAAAAGCCGCCCGTTAGTTATAAACTCGTTATATATAATATATATAATAGTTACAAAGAATAACTGATAAATAAATAAATAAAGGCATGACTTCGGTAAATGTACGTTTTTAAATTCAAGTTCCATTTTTTTTTATTTAACAAAAGTTCGATTAATGTATGTGTGTATATTTGTATACATCATACGGCTCTGCGTCTATACATAAGTATGTACAAAAAAGAAATGAATACACTTTCTTTTTTTAAAATAAAAAAAAAAAAAAAAAAAAAAAAAAAAAAAAAAAAAAAAANAAAAAAAAAAAAAAAAAAAAAAAAAAAAATAAAAAAAAATTAAAATTAAAATTAAAATTAAAAAGGGTTAAAGACTTCAAATGGGTAAAAACTAAAAATACAAAGATTGCAAGTAAAACGACAGAAAACAATGTGAAGACCAGGCCATTGAGTAGGTTTATAAATCAGCTAAGTCCTCGATATTTTCTTCATGTTTCACAAGCGTTCGATGATTGTCACCGAGTGGTATGAACTCAGACTCATCACTATTGCGAGTTTTCGATAACACAGTAAATTTAGATGTTGCGGTAGATTTGCGCGTTATCCGTGATACGGTTGCCTTCGCAATAATGTTAACGGTTTCTGAGGATGGCATTGGTAGAATACTGCTAGTAAGGGTAATTCCTGTATTAGGCGAGCTGGGAAACTAGTAATGTATAAACCAGAAATATCGCAATAAGAATATTAAGGAAAACGTGAATGCGAGACGGTGTGTAAAACTAATTTACCTCGCAAATATTTCGAGTATATGTGTTTATCTAAGTTTTGCACTTTATATCTTGGATTTTTATTGTCTTTTTACCTTTCTAACGCCACCAGTCATTGTTGTTGTGGGAGTCGTCTTCCCAATTGTTGCTGTTGCTAACATTTTCGCTGCCTTTGTAATTGGAGTTGAAGCCCGACGTGGCGGCGTTGCATAAAATATAGGCAATGATTCTTGTGACGGCCTTTTTGAAGATTTCGCCGCTCGCTTTTGAGGGAGGCTACCTGTTCTATTAGTAGAATGCGGACTGTGAACTGTGGAGGTGCTCGGGAAAGTGGTAGAGGAAACGTTACCCGTCGACATTATATTACCCGCTCGCGTTGACATGGTAGATTTTGTATAGGCTGGCATATTGGCTACAGGTGGCGGTACGGTCTGCAACTGATAACCGATTATATTCTTCTCTGTATCGTAGATTGGAACTCCATCGTGAAATTGTATGCTTTTTCGTGGAGTTTCATAATTTAAACACTTTTGTTTTGTTCCCGTTGCTGTAGCCAATGATGAGTCACTAATATCCTGAAGAGGGGATGAGGCGTTAGTTGAAAGTAAATCGGTTGCACTTGTTTGAACACTTGTATTTGACGGCACCGTGGAAATAGCCGAAGACGCACTATTCAAATGTAATATTTGTTTGAAATACTCTTCGATTAACATAATCGTATTTTCTAAATCTTTAGACTGGAATTTGCAAGTCGTCAAGAGCGATTCAATTACTCGGTGACGATCGGCAATTGTCAACTGATCGAAGGGTTTTACGAACTTTTTTATTAAAGCATCTAAGCGCTTAAAATTAGAAAGGTTCATTGAACGATGGGGATCGCTATCTTGCTGTTGTTCTTTTTGTTGCTGAGCGACGGACGGTACGGTGCAGGTGACAGAAGATGATCCGTGCAAAAGATTCGATTCCTGTGAAGTAATCGCTGCACGTATTTTTGGTGTTATGGTTGTAGTGCGTGGCAAATGTCGTGCCAAAGCGTTAATAGTCGGTGAAAGTATTGCATTGGCAGAGAGCGTAGAACTCGTCGATGCCGAAGTATTAATAGCCGGCGATAGTATTGCATTGGCAGTGAGCGTCGAACTCGTCGCTGAAAGCGTTGTTGTGTTAGTAAACCCAGTTTGTTGATTGCTGCCTATCAATGCCGAGTTTCTCAGCTTCTCAGCTTTTTGCCTTACAACGTCGGGTACGGTGCTGCAATTGCTTTCCAGTTCAGCTCGTGTTATCACTTTAGTGGTCAGCACTATATACGCAGGTATCTCTCTGATAGGTGTATGTATCTGAGTATGCATTCTAGTCGGATCTATAGCAGGCATATTTCCGTCCAAATAAGGACAGCAATAGTCCAACAAAACACTTCCGTGATTACGATTATATTTAACTGGATGTAAAAATGAGTACAACCGTGTCCCTTTTGCATCCAAAAGGGGCGGTGTGACGCCGAACGAGGGCACGAAACTATTTTGATATGATTCCGTTTCACTATTATTTAGTAAACGGATATTTGCCGGTTGTTGGCCGTTAATGCCAGTAAACGAAGAATTCATGGCACTAACTGCTGCTGCTGTGATACTATGTGCGCGTGCCATTAAAGTCTGTGTGTCAGGCAAAGCAGGTAATGCGTCATCGTCTATTTCATGTTTGGGTTGAACTGCGACAAATGCATCATCTTCATTGGCCTGCGGTGAGGATTTGACTTGTGTACAGGTGGCCTTTTCAACCGGTTTACTTAAAACATCTGTTGGAGTTGTTGCTGGAGTATGTAAAACCGAAGAAATTGTGGGCGGAAGCAGACCACTTGGATTATTATCAGTTTGCTGACTTCCAGCAGAGTTCGTAGTGTTAGATGTTAGTGTGTTATTTGCACTCGATTGAGCAATTACTTGTGTAGCTGACGCTTGCCGTGGCGTTATTGTCATAAGATTACCGCGACTTATTACCGCCCCTATACGTAGTCCTGTTTGTGGATTATTGGTTACTAAAGGCACATGACTTACATTTGAGATTGATTGAGTTTTTGACACAATTCTTGATGAAGGTGATGATTTTGTTTTTGGTAGAGAGCTAGATAGAGCGATTCTTCCATGACTATTAGTCCAGACACCGGATTTTACTGTGAAGAAAAGCGAAAGATTGTTTAAAATAGCTTTTAGTAAAAAATTTTAGTTTTCAAAAAATACTGCGGATGATGGATTTGAAGGAAGTTAGGTCACAGATGAAAATATTAGAAAGGTTTGTAAAGATTTTGATTACGCTCGAAGAATATATACAATTGCACGAACGACAAAAACTTCAAAATAAGAATTCTCTGTAATCGTAGTCACAACGCAAACGAATGTACAAACAACTAAAATCATACGCTAGAAGCTGAGCATGGATAAATGCGGTACTGAGACACATCATACTGTTGTATTTAAATTGCACATATTCGGCTGTCACCTAATCTTCTATACCCGCTATACCTCCTCCCTAAAGCAAAGACTAAAGAAAAAACTAAATTTCCATTTTATCTAATACTGCGAATGAATCCCTGAGCGTGAGTTTTCGTAGATAATATGCAAAATTTTTATCGTATGCAGAAAAACCCACTAGCCTTCCAGTGTTTTTGCGACCAGTACATTTGCCACAGCAAATAATAGATAGACGGACTGACCAATATGTCTAGACCGCTCCAGAATGCTTCTTCTATGTGCTGCCGACGTCTTGAAAAAACAATGAAAAACAAAAATGTTAATGTTCTATAAAATTGAGTTGACGTCAGCCATGATTTCCGTTTTTGTACCGGACCACTCATACAAAATACGACTTTTATCATTGCTTCTGTCATGTTTTAAAAAAAACAAACAAAAAATCGGATTTTCTTTTACTTTTGAAAAATAGATCGTCTCAGGTTACGTCGTACTGGGGACGTGTCCATCAACCGACTTGGCCTATTTTCAATACCAACCTGCGTGCAAGGACCTTTAATGCTTCTATCAAATTTGTAGCTGATAGCGTTATTTTTCTCATCAGGAGAACAACATTACATAGACAGACATGCAGAATTTGGTGCTATTCAAGAACGTATATACTTTGTAAAGCCCCTGAAGCTTTCTTCCGCCTATTGCAAACGTGTCAATAAAGCCAATAACTCAGTGGTGGGTCTAAAAATACGTAATCGTTCTTGCAGGCAGAAGTTTGAAGGTGGCAACAAAATTATGAAGCTCACCTCTGCGCCTCCTGTTGAGCTAATCTTTATCTACTTCTGCTTTATATTCCTGGCATATACATTCCATCAAGCAACTTTAACATTGTCATATGTTGTACTGAAAATATTTGTTTGTCTATCCTTTAAGATTTATATGATCTCATTGAAAATAATAGGCTCGACGTGAAATATTCCACTTACGCTTACGGAAACGCGACTATTGATTTCAGTTTAAATAGTTATTTTAACATCATTGTTTTATTCTCTTGACGTTCACCTCAGTAAACGTCGTCGGCCGCATAAAACGCAACCTTTATTTTGTTCGGACCAAAAGTCGAAAAATGGTTCCGTGCGGGTCCGTAGTAAATTAAGTTTAATTTAATCGACTAGAACATATGCCATAATCGACTTGAACATATGCTCAAAATTTCAGAAATTTTATAGGACAATAACATTTTGAAAAAAAAAACCAACTTCTGTTGCTGTTTAAGCCGCTATTGTAAGAAATTTCTTTCAGCAATAATTATGGGAATGAAGCTTTAAAAATTAATTAAGTTGTTTCACACTTACTCGTTTTGTGCGCCTTCATTTCTTTTGCTAATAAACTGGGTTCTTTAAACACTTTACCAATTTTCGTCGGCTCGGTTTGGTTAGATGTTTGCAGATACCTTCTCACGATTGAACGATTTATACGTACCACTAATCTTCGAATAGGCAACTTATGTTTGTCCTGCACAAAATAATAATAAAAAACTTGTTGGTTTATGCCACAAATTGAAGTCAATTGTTTTCTTACCTTAACAATTACTCCTAACTTTTTTTGAGGAATTTTAAATTCAATATCAGATTTCGGTGTTACAGGTAAGTTTACTGATTTCTCTTTTCTTCTTGTAAACTCATAAGTATTGAGTTTTTTATCTTTCCCATCAAGTGGAACAAATACCTGCGGTTTTGAAAATACTGTATTTTCAACTGTTGATGTGCTCGTCGATGATGGTAATAGTTTGATATTGCTCGTGAGTATTTTCTGAACTTTTTGTTGCTGTTTTGTGCTTTCGACAATAGACTTTGGTTTTTCCTCAATGATTGGCGTTTCTTTGAACACTGGTAATTTATTTAGCTTTCCAAGTGTAGTTGCTGGCAATGAAGACTTGTGTGAAATTGATCGTTGACGCTTCTCAAATGGACTATCAGCATTTAATAAGCTTTCTTTCATTTTTTTAGACCAAGAATCCATTAAAGTTTCAGTCTCGCTCCTTTTAATTCTGAATTTAGGCGTGCTGTTTGACGAACGTTCTACGCTATTAACAGTGCTTTTATCCAATTCTGCATCCGTTGCAATGATCGCAGATGACTTCTGAGGAATTTTACGTCTGCGCCAAAACTTTTGATATCCACGTTTGGGTTTCCGCACAATTGCCGCTTTATTTATTTTATCCGTCGATATTTTTGCTGATAGAACTTGGACACCTTGCGAGGAAGAACAAGATATTTCCGATGCGACGGGATAGACTGTTATTTTTTGTTTATCATTCTCTGCTGCAGTCGTTTTCTTTTGCGTTTGTAACCATTCTGTAAAAGTCATGACACTTGTAGAGGGAGACTTATCAGAAAGGTTCGTTTTTTTACTTGGCGACGGTGAAGTCGACCCTGTTTCCATAATGCATTTATTTGATAAATTTGGAATAATTTCTTCGCTTTTTGAATTATTTTGTTGCTTCACAGCATCTTCAGAACGTAAACTTTTCCTGTAAGAAGTCGATTGAATGTTGTTGGTCTCCGAATCATTTACATCACTTTCTATTTTGTCGATATGAATGTCAGTGTTCTTTTCTTCAGGACTTATTGAAAATAACTTGTCTAGGAACTTTTTCTCCTTTTCTTGAATATTTTCTTTAGGAGATGACGCGGTGGATCCAATTCTTATATCCGTTAGAGATTTATTTAACTGTCGTTCAACTGCTTGATCTTTATTTTCTTGTCTAAACGGTAAAGCTTTTACTTCGACTTTTACTTTTTTTATTGTATTGTGTGCAGATACTTTTGTCTCTAATTCTTCTAATTCTTCTGCTACTACTTTACGTGACCGCACTAAGAAAGTAAGAAGTGATATTAGATTTTCTTAAAACAAAGGGAATCACTATAATGCTTACAAGATTTTCGTGTTAAATCCAGCTTGGGCTTCTTAGCGATAGTAGATAAATCTGAAGTAGGTACATCGAATTTATGTTAGTTAATAAAGAATCGTTTATAAATTATAGTTTTCAACGTTTTAAAAAAGTTAACCTCCTTTTCATTTTTTTTTTTTTTTTTAGCTCAATATCTCGTTGATGTAATTTCGGATGCTTATCAGTAAAATATTTTTAGTCTGGTATTAGTCGGAGTATTGTGTTTTTGCCCCTTAGCGATTGATATGTCAGCGATGACGTTTACGAATGTAAATTTGTGCTTACTAATTAATGAGGCCATTGAATCAAAGTTGATAAGTTTCTATCATTGAGAGAGACTCACTTTTGCGAAAAATATCATTTTCCCTTGACTTAGTTTGCTAAGCTAGCTAATAGCCACGTGAGTGCCATTACATTACTTTCCTGCAAGTCAAATTTTTTCTTTTTTGCTTTCTTGCACTTGCGTCATTAAAAGCATTGCAACTTATAATCTGGAGTGGTTGGAAATGTTGATAGATTTCGTTTAAAGGTTGATACTATATGAAAATTATATGAACTCGTCAACCCTACGTCTTTATTGAGCGATGTGTTATCTACTCTTTCCCTACCGCCTAATTAAATTTGAAACACTTAACTTTATGGAGTTCTCTTACCATCTTTACCAGCTTCAATATTGGGTGAACGTAGGTTGCGTTTATTTTGTACTAAACTGATTACAGGTGATGAAAATATTATGGAAACCTCTTCTTGCTTAGAAGTTTTGGCACCTTTCTTTTGAACTTGTGGTTCTTTAAACAATCTCTTCGCTTCATCTGTATGCAAAACGAAAATTGATTAAAATGCAAAATCAAAGTTCGCTTAAAAAAAATGTAAAAAATATTAACCTTTTTCAATGAAAGGAGATTCCGCGCCTCGCTTTCTTAACGTACGTCTGAGATAAATTTCATTGACGCTTGGAGTCGCGGCACGTCTCGTATCACTGTTTTGACTCGATGTCGAGTTGGTTGGTGATGATAGATATTTATGAGTGTTTAAGTACTTTGATAACTCATCAGAAGGTTTATTTTGTTCTTCTAACGTCGGTAATGGATTATTTGTTTCTGAACAAGTATCTTTGGTTTTCGATACTTTCGAAGCTTCCATTGCAAGGGTAGACGATTTATCATTAACTGGAGAAGTTTTAGTGAGTTCTTCTTGTTTAGCTTTTTGTTCCCCTTTGGATCTATCCCTTAATATACGAGGTGCCTTTGTCGAGGCTTCATCCAAAACATCGCAGTTGTTGTCTTTAGATGACGACTTCCGAACGGCTTGACAATTATTAGGCGATGATCTGTAAACGATCGTTATTTTATCAGATGATAGCTTTCGTACCGCCGGGGCATTATCAGATGAAGACTTTTGTTGCGTCGTGGGAAAGTTTGATTTTTTATCATTAGCTTCTTGGGAAGTGTCGTTCGAGTTATGTAAAATAGCCTTTTCTTTTCCATCATGAACTGATTTTTCGACTGTATTGCATTTTGTCGTTTTTTCCTTAATCTTTTCCTTAATTTTGGTGTTGTGGACTATAGCTGAATCTTTCGCCGTTTCCTCCGGCTTTTCAATGAGAATCTCTGCAATTTTTTCTTCAGATTTAAAATTGGGAGCAGCCTTCTGCTTACTTGCATCAGTCTCTTTCGTCTTCTCTTGTATTTTTTCCATTGTATTGGATTTTATTATTTTTCTCTTCTCAATCTTTTCTTCATTTTCTGTAGACGCAATAAATGCTCTTTTTCCTGAACTTACTTCTCGCGCCTTCATGTTTGATTCCTCAATATTACTAGACTTGGGCACTCGTTTCTCTATTGTTTTACTTTCACTTTTGCCACTGCAACTATACTCTTCTTTATTAACGCTTTTTTCTTTTGACTTTTCGTTTGTTTTGTTCTCGTTAGCGTTTGATTTTACAGATTGTAGCGTCTCTTTTTCTACTCTTGTTAGTGATATAGGTTCTGAAATTGCAGCAGATTTTGTTGTTACAGATTTTATTTTCGGTGGCGAGAAAATTTCCTTTGAACTTCCCCTAAAGTGCGCTTTTATTTCTTTCGGAGAATTTAATAGCACTTTATCATCTCTCGAATCTCTGGACGAGTCTCTACTTGATCTAGATGTCTTTTGTTTCTCAGAGCTTTTCGAATCAAGGGAAGATTCGCGCGACAAACTTTTCGTTCTGCAGACGTCTTTATTGCTCTTTGCTGATGTGTCCTTGCTCTCAGCAAAATCTTTTGATATCAGAATGTTTTTACTTCCTTTGAGATCTGTTACAGAAGCGTTGTCCAACTTTTCTTTCGAAGATGTTCTCACCAACATGCGCGTATCGTTTGCTGCCTTTCCATCTTTAATTTCTTTCGTTAATTCTCGTGAACTGCGAAAGTCCTTAGGGGATTTTATTTCTTTATTTTTAAAACTATATTTTTGTTGTGTACTTGCAGGTATGAATGCTTCATTCATTAATTTGCTATCTTTACGATCGTTTGATGAGTCCCGCATATCGCAGGTGTCCTTAGATGACCTTGTTTCATTATCTTTAAGATTGGATTTTTGTTTTGAAGTCACACTGGTAGGCGAGAACATTTCTTTTACTATTTTATTATCTTTACGTTCTTTCGAGGATTCTCGTGAACTGCAGGAATCTTTGGAAGATCTTGTGTCTTTATTTTTAACACGTGTGTTAGTGGGTGAGAAAATGTCTGTGGTGTTTTTACCATCCTTATGTTCTTTCGACGATTCTCGTGAGCTGCAGGAGTCCTTAGTAGATATCGTTTCTTTATTCTTGACATTCGATTTCAGTCTTGAAGGTGTACTTGTACCACTGGACATATCCTTTGTTGGTTTACTATATCCACGTTCTTTTAAAGAATCTTGTGAGTTAAAAGAATCGCTAAGGGAGCTTGCTTCTTTTGTTGGTTTACCATCTTTGCGTTCTTTCAATGATTCTCTTAAGGTACAGGACTCCTTGAAATCAGATTTTTGTTTTGAAGACGTACTTACAGGAGAGGACATTTGTTTTATCAATTTGACATCTTTACGATCTTTCGACAATTCTCGTGAGCTGCCGGAGTCCACAGAATCCTTTCTTTCATTGTCCTTGAAATTCGGTTTTTGTTTTGAAGGTGTACTTGGAGGACTGGACGTGACTGTACTTAATTTAATCTCTTTCCGATCTTTTGAACCTTCTGTTGAACTTCTTGAATCTTTAGAATGTTTCAGTTCTTTTGAATTTCGCTTATCGTCTTTTCTCGACACATCATTGGGTTTCTTAATATCAGCCCTGATTTCTTTTACATTGGCTGGCTTTATTAAATTTAAATTAGCTTCGTTCTCGGCGACATTTTTGTTTTTCTTGAAATCAGTTACTCCTACGCTAGTATTTTTTTCATCTTCTAAGTTTATGTCCCTTATAAGCTTTTCATCTTTATCATTTTTTCTATTCTTTAAATTAGGGACCTCACATTTATCCATTTTCACACTAGGTTTATTCCCTTGAAGAGCTGTGGGTTTATGTTCCGGAGAATTGGTAATACTTCCTTTACTATCGTTTGTCAATTTCTTGTCCCTTCTCGTTGGCGTTTTATGAGAATCACTAAACGAGGAGCTTTTACAATCTTTAGCAATTGAAGAGGTAGATCTTCCAAGCTCTTTTTTGTCAGACTTTATTTTAGATTCTACTGGTAATACTTTATTTGCCTCTTTAGAATGTCTCACGCTTTTCGATTCGCATAAGATTTCGAATTTTGCATCCAGATTCTTGTCATCATTAGAAATTTGTTCGGAATGTTCAATAGCTGGAGGGTTCGTAGGGCGTACTGGACTACCTTTCTGCGTCTTAATTTTAAACTTGTCTGTAGCTTTGGATTGTTCAGAGGGTTGACACTTCTCGATATCTTTCTCCTTAGGTTCGATACGTGTTTCTTTCCGCATATCTAATTTTACTCCTATTTGTTCTTTTTTATATCCACTTCTTTCGACATTCTTCTGCCTTTCTATTTTGTTTTTTAATGATGATTGGTTGCCATCTAAATCTTCATCAAAGCCTTCAAAACCTTTAAAATCATTCAAAGTATCTTTCAATTCATCCTCACTAGTGGGGACTTCTGGAGTTCTTAAATTTCTGAATCGTTTCTTGCGACTGCGTGCTTTAGGCGATTTCTCAGTTTCAGAAATTTCTAATTTTGATTGTTCAATTATCGCTTGTAGATCGTTAAGTTCTGCTTCAATGTTTTCGTTTTCCGTCGAAATATTTTTTTCCTCTTTCGTGGGACATTGCTCTTCCAAATTTTTAGCAGGAATGTTAGGTGTGGCTGAACAACTAACACTAGGGTTTTGGTCTTCGAAAGTTCTCTTTTCATCGCTTTCAATGCTGATGGATTTAAAGTTGTCGATTGGGGAAGTTTCTACTTTTTCATTTGAAGGTAATGTTGATGTTTTTAGGCGTTCCGTTGTTTCTCCTTCTGGCATTATGTTTTTTTTCTCCGACTTTGCTGTAATGTTTTTCTTTTCGGACTTAGGATCTTTAATTATGCCGCCTTCTTTGGGCTTAGATTCTTCTATTGGCAAAGATCTGTCAGATTCTCCGTCATTATCCTTTTGCAACTGTTGCTCATCTATTTCAGACCTTTTCAAGTTCTTATCTCGATTGATAGTTGACGTAACTTTCAATTTAACTTCTTTATCACTCGTAGTTGCAGTATTTGTTAAATATTCTTCTTGACAAATTTCTGCAAGTTTTGTGTCTGCAATATTTGCTTTTGTTTCATTTCCCTTCAGAGCCCTTTCTTTAGGAGCAAGTTTTGAATTTTCGAAGTTGTTGGCAGCGCTCGCATTTGCGTTCTTTATACATTTTTCCGCTTCACTTTCTTTTCCACCAGTTTCCACCTTAACAGTTTTCGCCTTGGCGGGACTTGAGCTCATGGGTTTTTGTGATTTGTTTGCAATTGCTGTCTTTGCCCCTTTTGCTTCCATTTCTTTTTGTTTCTGATTACTTTCGGATTTATCGACTTGTTTTGAGGCTGGCTTTGGGTTGATGGATGCTTGTGAAACGCTTCCAAGTGCAGCATCTGCGATATTCAACTTTACTTCGTTGCCTATCTGATCACCTCCCTCCTTAATATCTGTTTTTGGGTTTGTGGATACCGGCGCTGTGCATGTCGTTGCAGTTTTTGTTTTCTGACTGCTTCCTATCTCAGTCATAATTTTTGGAACGAGTATTGATTTCATCGTTATTTGTTTGTCGTTTACAGATGTAACCCCTGATAGTTTTGATTGTACTTCGTTATCCTTTTGAGCAGGTCGTATTTTGGTCACATCCTTCGTAGCAGTTTTTGGTTTTGTGGACACTTGTGCTGCAGTTGCTATACTGGTTTTTGTGTTATGCGACTTATTATTGTCTTCATTTCGAAAACTTCCTGACTTAGTCACTTCTTTCGCAGCGGGTTTTCCCTTCGAAGGCGTTTGCGGTTTGTTTGTCAAGATAGGTTTCGCCGTAACCGATTTCAATTCATTTCCCTTCTGATCTTTATCTATTTTAATGTCTACTTGTTTTGTGTGAGGTTTTCGAGCCTCGGTTGCTTGACAATCAGTCGCGATTTTGGGTTTGGCAATTAGCAATGCAGCTTCTTTTTCCTTTTGGCCACTTTCCACTTTAATTACTTCTTTTCTGGCAAACACATTTGTTATGGATGTTTCTGAAATACTTTTAGTCGCAGTCTTACCGATGTTTGACTCCACTACGCCTGCCTTTTTGCTACTGGCTAGTTCGATCTTTATTTTCGTTGCGGGTTTTAATTTTACAGATATTTTTGAACGAATTGGAGCATTTGCTTTTGTTTCAGTTTCGGACTTCTTTTTATCACTTTCCACCTTAGCATCTTCCTTAGTAGCAGCTTTTGGTATCGTGAATATTTGTGATACACCTGTAGTCGTATGTTTTGCTATATTTGACCCCTTTTCATCAACCCTTTCGCTAGTTGTTAGTTTAAGTTCTTGCTTTGTGGGTATATTCGATACGCTTGTAACAGAAGGTTCTGGAATTATTGATTCCACTTCATGTCCCTTTTCAGTTTCCCCTTTGTCAAATTCTTTTGCAACAGTGCTTAATGTTGACGTTGTTGGAGATATAGCGGCAAGCGCAGATTTTGCATTATTTGACTTCGTTTCGTTTTCCTTTCGACAACTTTCCTCTTTAAGTTGACTTTCACCAACAGCTTCCACTTTTGGGGTAGCGTTAGAATTCGCGACATTTGATCCCGCTTTATTTCCTTGTTGATTACTTTCAGATTTAGTCGTTTCCTTTGCGACAGTTTTTGATATTATAGCTGCGTTGTTACTGCTTGAAACCACTACTTTTTCTTTATTTGATTCTATTTGTCTTTCTTTGCTGTTAACTTCTGACTTTTCATCCGATGAAATGTGCATGTTCTTAGCCTCATTTGACTCTTCATTACTTTTAGACTTTGCTATAATTTTCGTCCCAGCCATCAGATCCACGCTCTTTGTTTCTAAAGTGTTTACAGTTCCTAATGGTAGTTTATCTTCTTTATTGATAAGGACTCGTTCTTCCACATTTTTCAGTCCTAATTTCAATTTTTCTTCAACTTTTTTCACCGCTGCAGCATCTACGCAACTGACCTCAAGTTCAGCTCCCACGTCTTGTAGATTTTCCATTTCTTGCTGAGCTTTCATTTTAAGCATAGCCTCCGCATAAGATTCCTCCAACATTTCATCTACGGTTGATAAATTAGAATCGTTTGAATTATTACTTGGTGAAATTAAATTTGTTGGTGGTTTTATTCCGGGATCCGGAATTGGCGTTATAGAAACCTGAATAGGTTTGATTTTATCTGGTTTAAAAGCAAAGAAAAACGCTATGAGTATGAAGAAGTTGTAAGAATAAATAAAAAACATATCGAAACTAACGTTTTCCACCTGTTACATTTTCTTTTGTGTTTGTTTGGATTGTACCTGTGTTGTTTTTAAGACCAGGATTTGGAGTGTATGGCATCAGTATTGTATCACTTATTATTATTGCTTTGGTTGGCAAACTTTCAATTACTTTTGCTGTACGAGCGGCCAGTAGATCGGTTGATATATTCATATCATCAGTTTGCTTATTATCAACTTCGCCATCACGATCAGATTTTCGAGAATCTGACAAGTTTTCATTTCTTTTTTTTGCCTTATATAACACTTGAGGATGTTTCAGTGGTTTCGCTTTGACACCACTAGCAGAAGTGCTGGGCATATCTTTAGGTGCTGATGTAGTAGATGAAGGCTTTGTAGTTTTTACATCTAATCAAAATAATTGAAGAAATGTACGCATTAATATAAGTATAGTGATAAACAGTTTGCAATCGATAACAATTCCATTCTATTGCTTTAAACTACTTTAGAAACACGAAAAGCAGTCGCTTACCCAATTTGGAAGGTATACTGTCAGAATCATGGGATAATTCGGTTATTTGAGAGCCACTGGAAAACTCCTCAGTTGCTGTAGGGCCCGTATTGTTCGTACCTAAAATATCATCATCGTCATCATCATCTAATTCACTTAAAGTATGATAAAGAGTTTCACCAGATATATCCGATATTGTGTATAAATCCGAAGCAACATCAGATAGATTATCTAGATCTAAAATCAGCAATTACATCAATCAATATTATATTATGTAATTTATGTGGAAAGTGTGGCTTGTACTCACTCAAAGGATCTTCTGCTGGGTCATTATTGATAATTTTTTCTGGCCTG
Organism: Glossina austeni; assembly: GCA_000688735.1. Lineage (NCBI taxonomy): Eukaryota > Metazoa > Arthropoda > Insecta > Diptera > Glossinidae > Glossina > Glossina austeni. The sequence continues at coordinate 78,452 of KK502674.1, forward strand.
ACGATAGTAGCAGCAGGCTTATTTTGTCTTTTACGGTTTTCCACGGATATTTTCGTGGTGATTAAAATATCACTGCCGGCTGTTTTTGTATTAACAGAGACGGCAGAGTCTAGGCAACGGCTTGATTCATAAGAACTTTTCTAAAGTTTACAAATTAAAATTTAACAATAAACAAAAAATCAGTATGCTTCAAAGATACTTTTCGCTTACAGGAATTCTTTTTAATTGCTTCTGCTGATTTTGTACTGCTGATGACTTGCTTTTTATGCTAGGGGAACGAGATGATTCCTTAGACGCACCAACTCTCTTATTTTTAATTGTTGAGCGTTCAGCTTCAGATGGCGAAGGAACGACTGGAAAATGAAAATCAGGTAATGCATTTCGTTATACTACTTAAAAAAATTAATACACCTTTCGAGATTGTTTTGCTTATAGGAGTTGAGGTTATAGTTGACATTGTTTGCGAAACTGGTGAAGTCTCCGAAACTGTTGACTTTAAATGAAGTTCTTCAGTTATATGTTCGCCTAATAGTAATAGCGAAAAATAAATATGAAGCGCCTTTATATACATACAGCCATTTTTTCGATCTAAAATTAAACTTCTTTTGGCATTTTTTGCCATTATCATTCTGCTTACCTAAGTCTTTTACCAAGTGATCGGTAGAGTCCATACTATCTTCTTTTTGATTTAAAATATGTACAACTGTGAGAATCAATATGAAAAAGACGAACTCTTCATACTTATTATTTTCCAACTCACCCTTGTTCTCTGGTAAAGTATCATCATCTGAATGAATGTCAAAAAAATAATTGAATACGTCCGGGTCTATTGAAGAAGAGGTATCATTATCATCATAATTTTCCTTTTCTGTTGCTATCACTTTAACAGTTGGGTCCGTGTCAGCAACCGTTTTGTCTGCGAAACTATCACCACAAGAACTTATTTCTTCAACGAAATACAAGAAAAAGGAGAGATTAAGTAAGTGAAAACATGTTTTTGGCTTTCCCCATTTCCTTATATTTTCATACTTACCCGGTAACACTATATCTTCATATCCCTCTAAATATTCGATATCTTCCATTTTATTTTTTGCCCCATAAATTTTTTCGAAAATAAACACACTTAATCATTGCAAAATTTAATGAAATTGGCCAACGGTATCCGCTTTTTTCTTGATTAAAAAAACTTTATACTTTCTTCTTCCACAATTCGGTTTACAATAATATATATGCACAATAAGCGTCAACTCTTCTTTAGCGTTCTTTCTGCAGAAAAAGTGCTTTTTATTTCTCCCCTTTATCCTAATTGAGTGTACACCGACCACTTTGTGATTTTTCACGAAAAATGACTTGCATTTCTCATGGTTTTGACATGAATTTCAATAGAACTTTTATGAAACTTATTAAAATTCACTGGCTGATTTGAAGTATTTTTTGTTTATTCACTTTATTTTGCAAATTATAAAGAATACTTTGCGTTAAAAACACAGAAATATAGTCCAAAGCGCGCTTTTTCCAGAAAATGTAATGAATAAAGCGCACTTAAGAATGACGTTTGGGTACATATTGCAGCCTTGCCATATGACTGCTAGTTTTGCGAATTATAATCCTACGGCGGGTAGAGTTGATAAAATAATTTTTCCGTTTTTCAGCCAAATAACAGTTAACTTGTGCGCTCACATTAAACATCGAATTTAAAGTTATTAAGTATCAAGCACGGAAAATTGGCTAACTTGTTATTAGGCATTACCAGAGTTACCATGTCATATGATTTTTTGAAGTAAACAAACAAAAAAATGAAAGTGAAATGATAATTGAATACAACACGCAATTGTTCAAGCTGTTACATGGGAATTAATTGAAAAAGTGCTCCGTTCTGAACCATTATCAATAGTCTGAAAGTAAAGCGAGCGTGCATTACATCAACAACTTTAAGCATGATAATAAAACTTGAACATATGAGAAGCAATGGAAACGAATACAATGATGTCGCACATTCAGAAAAATTTTTCAATTCTTTTCGAACTTTCGTGGAGATATCTTATCGGAGGGTCATTCCCCTTGATGAAAACCCGATCTTCTTCACACCCACCACATGGGGCTCGCACAAGTTCTTAAAGTCTATATTCATATTAAAAGTTTTTTCTAATTCGATATAGAAATTCCTAGCAGAATTTGTATGGATAATAATCTTTTACTACTAATCTAATATTTTTCGCTCCTTGGTAAAAAGTGTGCATATTTGTCGCGGACTGAACCAACTATGATATCATCAGTAGACATGTTGGATATGTCAAACACAACTGTCGCGTTTGATTCAAACGAAAAATATTATATATTTTAAATGGAATATATTTTTTCCTTTAAATTGTAAAAATTTTGCAATAGAAATTTCTTAAAAGAAACGCTGATCGATTCCCGAAGGCTACAAACTCAAAATCGGAACAAGAAAACATAAACAAATCAAACTTTGGATGCTCTTGACACTGGAATACTAAGGAGCTGTCAAGTTCTATATTGCTTGGTAATTTTCAATGGACAATAACTCATCACCTGAAACTACTTTTTTTTTGCCATTTTCCTTCGTACAATAATATATTTTCATTTCTTCGCGCATTTTTTTTTTTGAAATAAGATTTTTTACCGGATTAAGACAAATAAAATTTAACGTGTGCGTATAGCGTTTATCGAGTCGAGTGTTCCATTGATGATTCGTAAAAATAACTTGTTGTCATTTAATTCCAAATTAAACATCAGAAATCAGCCAGAGGGATTATCTACTCCAAAAACAATGGGTAATAATCTAAGGTCATCCAATAGAAATTTAACACAAACCGAGACTACATCCGAATTAGGGGAGCGTGTTAAAAATGCTGCTGAAACAAGTACTCCATTCAATAGGAAATGGTTGGGCTTAAGACGTGCTTGTCCTGTTCAAAGAAATAACAATGACATGATAAATGAAGAAGCCTGGAGTACAGCCTGGATATAGCGAGTATAATGGAGGTACAGTTTTTCCAAGCATGTTGTAGAACTCCTAACGAATGTTTTTTTTTTCTTCGTTTCAGGTGCTTTACATTTACATCTAAATATATCTAAGGTTTCAGTTGCTGTTAATAGAAGTATAACATCGCTTATCGAAAAGGAGAACATGCTAACCATTCTTTATAATGAACAGTCATCAAGGTTAAAAATTAAGTTTGATTTTGTTAAAAAAAAATCAGTATATGTATGCGAAATTAATCAGAGATTTTCTAGTATAATTTATTCAAATTATGCACTTACTTACTAGTATAATATATTTTATTCAAATTACAAGAAACAAGAAAAAATGCACTTACTTATTTAAATAATAAATAATAACACTCCTGGTATACATATATATAAAAATTGTTTCAATTACTCTTCCTTTTCTTCGCTATATCTTTCTTTGAAAAAAAATTTTTTGTATATGTAATATGAATGAGGCTCATTCTTGGTGTAATAGAAATATTCTTGATGTAATAGAAATTTTTTGTATATGCAATATGAATGAGGTGTACAAACATTAGGTTGGTTAAAAAATATTGGGGCCTTAAATTATTTAAATTTACACAAAACAAACATTAAAAAAATGTTGAATTCATAGGAAACTAGGAAATGAATGTGTATGCATATGTATGTACATTTTCATATTACTTTTTTTTATTGTTAGTTGCCATGTGCTGGTTATTTAAAAGTACGTTTCTTTAGTTTTAAATCTTCAACTATATTTTTATTATTTACATTTACATCGGCTCTCCCATTTTTAAGTTTTAAAATGTGTGCTATGACAAAGGGGGCTGACACAATGAGGTGTTATTCTTGTTGTCAGATTGCGACGTTAACTTTGCGGACTTTTTAAAAAACTTTATGGGAATTGACATTGCATGTATACTAATTGTTTTGCATGTATACATACAATTAAAACAAAAAGAAAGCAACGTACAAGAAGAAATTTGTTTTAACTGACACAAGAGACGTCATTTTCGTTTTCGGGTTAAAAACTACCAAGTGGTAAATACAATGGGAAGCCGAGCTACCATATTGTTTTACAGGAAAATGTAAACAAAAACATATGGTTTTAGAACCATAAATAAAGAAATCCACAAATTTAGAAAAAATTACAATTTTGTTGATATTCAAAATCTGGTTAAATTTTATGAGACCATCGAGAGCTCTTCTGTGTGTTAATTCATCCATCATTTGCAAATTATCTTTTATGACTCTCGAATAGAACAATTCCAATTTTATAATAAATGGTTTTTACTGCTTGTTTTTCATTACTTGAAAAATAATGCGTGGTATAAATTAAAATTGCAAAGCACATAATCAAAAAGAATGCACGTTAGTGTAAGATAAGAAAAAATTAGAAAAATAACCTGAAAACCTCTTCTTCTTGTGGTTTTTTTGTTTTTGCTTTATTTACATGTATATATGTAAAGCCATAAACTTTGTAAGAAGTCCACAAAGTTGGGGCTCCAACCCGAAAATAGGAATAACGCCTCATTTTATTAGCCCCATAAGAGTCGGAAATTTTCAAAGTGGGAATTAAAAAACATTTCCTGAGCGTGTTTGTTGCATCAGTAAGTGCTATAGTTGTTTTAAGCTAATACAACATTTTGATATTTTTTTTTTTCTTCGTCTTCGCATTTACTGTGGAAGCGAATTGCACCAAATTTGACACACTGTCCATGAACGTATATCAAGTTTAACATTTTTCTCTGCACTTGATGGACTCTCAAGCTCCTAATATCTGTGTAGGATTTAAATTGCATTAAAAGGCTTTAAATGCTTCATGAATTCTCATATCCATATTTACAATCGTAACAAGACTTTCGACAAACCTGGAATATGTCTATTGGCATGCACAAATGTGCAGAGATTTCAAAGATTACCACGCGTTTATAGATATATATCTCAAATCTGGCCTAAATAGTAGCAAAGGCTGAAATGTTTTGTCTATGTAACGTTCGGCAGTAGGTGCCGTTCTTAACCTTGAAAGTTGCCTATTGCATTGTTACGAAAATCCCAAATTTAATGATTTGACTTTACATGAACAAAGCTGATTTTCCAAGAAATCAACTCCGTAGGACTTTTCGCGGGAAAAGGGATTAACACAAAAATGTCATAATGGATTGCCAAGATATATATAAACAGAACATTTGCGAAAGACAGAGTCAGTCGAGTCAAGAGAGTTGAATAGTAATATTGAAACGGACAACATCGGGAGACGCATTGTACTTATAAGTTGGTGGAAGGAATAAAACTTACGCTGACCTAAAAATCATAATACGAACTTAATTTCAAAAAGAGTTGAATAAGAATGTAAAATTCAAAGGGCGGTTCACGTTGCAATATATTAAATTAAGTTGACCATGTCCATTTGGCTCAGGTTTATGACCCTGCTAAATACATAAAAGTTAGTTATTGATAAAGTAATTTAGCATAGAAATCAACCTCCCCGAATTTGGACCACGTAGGCCTAAATTTTCTACGCCATCGCGTATAGGAAAAGGCCTAATTCTTAATGTTTTATGATGAAAATTTTCTTTATGATAGTAATTTGATATAAAAATGAACTTGACCGTTGAGTGTATATCCTGGATCTCACCCCATATAAGATTTCTCATGAAAAGTAAGTCCTTCAAAAAAAGTTTTAATTTTTAATATTTTGTAATGAAAATTGGACCATAGTAGTAATTTAGCAAGAAAGTTAACAGTCGGGAAGATGGATAGCATATGTTTTTTTTAGAGTCTAACATACATAACGGTTATCATGATAAGCCAGCCCTTATATGGAGAACAAGTATAATTTCTAGTTTTCTATGGCGGAAATTGAAAAATAACAAAGTTGTTGGGAACTTGGATCACGTCATATGGTGTTTTGGGAATTCTGGAATATGTGGGCTTTGCATGATAATAATGTGTAATATCGGACGCATTATAACTATACTAAACGTATTTTAAAACAAGCGAATATAATCGTTTTTAAATAAATTTCTCGTCTTGAAATTAAATTTCAGTCTTTTTTTGATTTTTTAATTTTTGGGTAAAGGATGTAAAGGATAAGCGAAACAAAATTTAAATAATTTATTTTAAAATGAATGGTTTTTTCATAGAGAGACATACAATTCAACTTGAATGTTTATTGCCCTATTGAACAGTGCACTATTCGCATAATTTAAAACATTCATTGTCTTCCTTTATTAACCCAGTACCGGCTTAATGCACTAAACTTTCGCTGAAGGCGAATGAAACAATATGTACGAAGTGTAATGCGAATAACGTCATTAAATAACCTTTTTGCTTGTTTGTTGTTTCAGGCCTTTAAAGAAATGCATTCAACAAACGAAAACCATTTTATAGTCGTCATCAATAAAAGTCACTATCCTTGGAAGATTGCGGCAGTTAATGCGACAAAAGTGTGCAGAACCATTCAGTTGTTTGATCATCACTTTCTTTTGACGTCATATACTTAACACTAACTTAATTAGATTATGAGTTTCGTTAATGTAAGCGCTTTGTGAGCGTAAATTATTAATAAGAATAAACTCAGCAAGTTTCCAACCTGCATATATTAACGTAATATGCATTAAAAAGATCTTTAGAATTTGTTTAAGACGAAACAACAAAAATTGTTCAAACACAAGTATAGAAATTTACTCGCCTTTTGGTATTAGAAATGACAAAAAAACAAAAACAAAATTTAATTCCGTTGGAGCTGAGTGTTTTATACCCATCACCTTTTATCCTCAAAAATGGCAAAAGAAGTAAAAGAACAAAATTCTCATGCTCTATAATGCGGAGTGAGCGCACCTGATTTCCTCTATTTTTAAAATAAAAGTTTATGTCGTAAAGGCATGTGGGCGTTGTAGACGTGTGCTTTGCAAAGTTTAGGTCAATTTCAAATTCTTTTGCAAATTTTTAGGCGATGTCTTAATTTTCGCTAACGCGAGAATGTTTACCACAAATACTACAAAGTTGCGCAAACAGACAGATGGACAGACGAACAGGCGAACATATTTAGGTGTATTCCAAATTTGAAACTGCTCAAGAGTTTGTATACTTGATGGGGATTTTGAAGCTTGTTTCTTCGCGTTATAAAGTTATTGAAAAAGCAATTAAACCTTGATACATTATAATATTGGGTGGGCGTGGCCAATTTTTTCTATTTTTATGCACGAATGCTATAGCATCACCCGTAGAATATGCGTTAAAATTTTTGTAGATTTATTTGCTGTAGTTTATGAGAAGTGAGCAAAAAACCAATCTTTTTTTTCTTTTGAAAAACAAAGGTGTTCTCAGTTTACATGATGCTGTGGGCATGTCGTTCGACTGATTTGGCCCATTTTCAATACCAACCTGCTTGCAAGAACTTCCAAAGTTTTTGCCACAATTGAAGTCGAAGCTTCAATTTTGCGGCCAGGACAATGCTTACAACAGACATTACACAGACGGACAAACGGACATGCTTAAATCGATTTAGAATTTAATGCTGATCAAAAATGTACATACTTTGTTGGGTCACTGATGCTTCCTCCTTGGCGTTGCAAACGCTTTGAGAAAATAAATATACCTCTCATCCTTCGGCGATGGGTACAAAAATACGAAAGCAAAATTTGAAATAAAAATTTGAAAAGTTTGGACGAACGCTTATAGGCATCAGGCGTCTACAATTCGTGTTTGGCGGTAAGTTGAAATTAACTCAAAAGTGCGAGTGTTGGACAAATTCCCGATGTTTTTAAAATTAAATGACGGATTTTACTTGACTCAATCACACCCCTAATAACGAATTGTTGCGTTTATTTGCTGGGTACGGAGATAATCTGCGGTCTTTATAGTATTTTATTTGTTGAAATTTGAATGGATCAGTTGGAATTATGAAATGGGTCATCCGATGTTATAGGTTGCAGAAGTCTGCACTAAGTCCTTGTTGCTGGATTTAAATATCTTTCGTGTAGCATTTCAGTGCAATTCAAGTTTAGAAATTTTTGAAAATTCAAAATTTGAAATAATTTTCATTTAATTGAAGGGATCGGAGCGGACAATTAGCATGGTAAGCAAACGGTAGACTAAATCTTAAGGTAATCCAGGAGAAGAATTGCGGACAATCCAAAAGGCCAATCGGAAGATCAATTATCCCATAAATACCAATTAGCAGAAAACGTTGTCTTTTTATGATACTTATACCCTATACCACTTGTTGCACATGTTCATGTTAAGTTCACGCGGAATTATGTAACGGTCTGACTGACTTTTCTTTTATTTTACCAATCGATTCAGTACATTTTTTTAAATCGATTTAACTTTTGTCTGCCTGTTCAAGTGTTTTTGTGGTCTGAAAAACCGTACAAAGGGACTTGTTTCCGGGCCAAAACACGTTATGGCACCGAGTTTCGTCAAAATACACCCAAACGTGCAACTGATATATTGAATATAAAAATACATAGTCACAGC
>KK502674.1:107846-128023 GCA_000688735.1 Glossina austeni
AAGACTAAAAAAATCATAATAAAAAAAAAAAAAATAAAGAAGAAAACTATCGTTTAAATGAAACCGGCACGCGATTCAATTGCCACGTTATTTTAATAGATATCAGTGACCGCAAGCAAGATTTACGTGTACACGAGTTCACATACAAAAATAATATCAGCGTATCTTTACATCTAACACTGACGAGTTTCAGAACATTTTCATTTTGTCGTTGCTTTTGTAACGCATATAGATCCCCTAAAGAACCCGAGAGAGCAATGCGATGCATTTGTTTGTAAATTTCTTATATCTGTCGGTGCTTGAAGTGCAGTTTTGGATGTCCTTTCGACTCTTTGGATTTTGTCTGCTTTCAAATTTGATTTCATCATTTCATAGCGGGTTACGGTAAACTTAAGATAGAGGGACGAAGATGGTAAAGCAAAAGATAACCTTTAATGGAATCTTCGTTGCATATATTCGTTCTTTGAACGGGCGTTGTAGGAAAGGAGGTGTAAATGATCTGAAATTATTGATAGCAAAAAAATTTGGCAAATTTGAAAGACCTATAGGAAGACGGGATATTGCACAAGCGCCCCTATATGTTTCTGTCGATAAGGCTCTAATTAGGCGTCAATCCTCCCCCTGTAATTATCTGTTCAATCAATTATGGGTACATGCATTCTTCACGCCTTTCTTCCGCTCAACTATTCATACATCCTTGCATACGTCGATCTGTACATCGAACTGTTCGTCAATTAGCATATGCATCCCTCTTCTTGTCTGTTATTATATCGATACCTCCATCCGTTATCTATATCTATATCCATCCGTACATATGTTCGTACGTCTATCCATACGTTGATCCGTACTTCTATCATTTTTACTTCTATCTATTTTTATATGTATGTATGTCTATATCCGTGTGTATTTCTTTTCCTATGTCTGTTCGAAAGTTTATCAATGTGTGTATCTGCACGTTGTTATTTACATCTCTACGTACCATATCTCTATCCGCATCTTTATCCGTAATTATTTCTATATATCTATCCAAAGGTCTGTTCCTTTATCTACCCGTACGTCTATTTGCACGTCTATCCCTACGACTATTCGTATGCCCATTTGTACTACGGTTCTTATGTCTATCCATATATTGTACGTCTATCTGTACTTCTGTGGATATACTTATCGGTACATCTATTCGTATGTCTGTCTATATATCTACCTATGGGTAGGTATCTATTCTTAGGTCTATTTGTACACGTGTCCTTACTATTACAAGAGCATCTATTTTTTTTTCTATCAATGCGTCTCCTCCCATATTTACATGTACTATTCGAACGTCTGTAGGTCTATCCGTGTGTTTATCAGCAAATATTTATATCCCTACTTCTGCTATTATGGCGTCTAGTTATTTCTGCCATTCTGAATAATTCTGCCAAATAATTGGTTATTTGTCAACGCGAACATTCATCTTTTCCTACGCATGACTCCGTCTGTACATTTCTTTGTAAGTCTATCAATTCGTCCATTCATACGCCTACCCTTCAGTTCACTTGTCTATTTCATTATCTTTCGAGTGTGTCCCTGATTGTAAGTTTGTCTGTCCATTCGTAGGTCTACTCATCCGATTATATTTATTGAATTATCTATTGGTTCGTCCGTAAAAATTCAGATATAGAACTAAAACATATTTTTGATGCTTGTTCGCGGATTAAAATTGGAAAAATTTCTGAAATCCGAACAATGTTAGAATAAAAAAAACCCAAGATTTTAATATGTATGACATTTTACTATCCATGGGCTAATCGCGCAACTCATTCAAAAGTTCATCAAGGAAAAATGTTTTTCGAATCTGAAGTGTGTCCAAGGTGCGCTCTAAGCACCGCATCACTTCCTTACTCGCAATAGTATAAAATAGTTGAGCCTATTGTTTTAGTGTGTAGGTGACTGTTATGTTTTGATTGCTTTTTTTTTTTTTTTTTTTTTGTTTTTATATACTATTTTCTTTATAGATAAATATTTTCTGTATTTAGTGTATTTGAAACTGTGATGATCATCAAACGCCCGCTTTCACAGTTAAATAGTTTTATTGTTTTTTATTCAATAAATGACCATTTAAGCAAACAGTACTAAAGCTATACGCAGACACGCTACCGTAACAACTTATATTGTCCTGTTTAATTAACTGAGAAAAATATTATAAACAAAAAAGTTTCTGTTTTGTTGTTATTTCTTAATAGCTTTTAGGTGATTAAATTAATGTGCGTGTGTGTGTGCTTGTGTGTGTGTGTTGAGTGATATTGAAAGAAATTTCTCCTTCTTAAACACAGTTAAACGTGATAACAACAACAGAGTGCGTTCATTGTAATTACATAACACACACAATATTTACTTACAAGACTGTGAGTCAAACCAGTGTCCTTATGGAGTAAATGTAGTAGACATTATTATAAAAACTATTTGTGCTACGAATTTTTTCTTTCTTTTTAACACATAATACTCAATTTGTATTTACTTATTTAATAAAAAAAAAGAAAAAGCAAAAGAAATCAATAAAAAAAAGAAGAAAATTAAAAATTATGAATTTTGCACATCGCTGTAAGCTGAGATGATCTGAGGTTTAATTTTATGATTTGTTTCATTTACCATCATCATAATAATGTTGGACAACTATGCGAATATATTTTTCTCAATCGGTTTCGGTGTCATTCTCATGTGGTAAGTACCCAAAAAAAAAAAAAAAAAACAACAACAAAATACATATACTCAAGACTAAACACTAGATGCCAGTATCCAATTCCATAAGCAATTTGAAATTTAAATATATTTTATATTATTGTTGTTATGTGTTTTTTTTTATAGTTTTCGTTGACGTCGTTGTCGTTAAAGTTGCCATAGACACGAGACATGCAGTTACAATTTTTGCATTAAATTTTCCACTTTAATGGCAGTGAAATTCAACATTTATGATACGAACACAAACTTCAGTTCAAAATAATCTTTGTTCACTCTTCACCCATACGCTATGAGCAATTTTTTAACTATAATTATATTTATTTCGTCTTTTTGTACGATCTATATGACTGAGGTATCTAATGTTATTTTTAAGATTTGTTTAACTTATTAAGGAAATCATGCGTTAATATTATGCTATATTCAGAAAGAGGAGGGGGAAGCGGTTTGAAAACACACACTCTTTATTTGTTAGGTTCCGTCAATACGTTCATAAATAAATTCCAATGTCTGACCCACAGTAAGCTTTTAAACAGCCAGAGAACTCTCTTTAATCGCTTACTGCTTAAAGACTGTTTTTTAACCACAGGAAAAGGAAATAATCAGTTAGAACCAAATCTAGTAAAAACACATTAGTTGAATATTTGTGGAAGCATTGACAAATCAACAATTACTGAATTATTTTGGAAAAGCACGAGAGGACAACAAGGCAATTGCCAATCGTTCTTTAAGTACTCTTTAATGTAAGTTGATCTAGTTACTAACATTAACTGATATCCAATCGATCATCGCAGAGTAGAAGATACTTGATGTCGATCATATTTATACACTTCACCGCTTACGGTACAGAGTATATTAAGTTTGTGCGGACATACGTAACATCCAGAGCGTCTTAAGATAGACCCACTTTTACTTTATGACACCGTCTGTTCGTCTGTCCATCCGATGTCTGTTCATGCATATTTGTATTTCATTTTTTCGAACACTACCTATATAACGACTTTTCAAAATACGGCGATTTTCAAAATTTTTCGACAAAACTCGGTGAGGGATAGTACTCCGACATTCCAAATTAGTATGAAAAATTTGGTTCGCCTTTTTTGAACCACCTCTCATATCGTCGTTCCTGCGAAGACTGAAATTCGTATGATTGAAAGGAATTATTTTCAACATTTCACGGCGAAGAGTGACTTGACATAGAGATCAACCTCGCCGAATTTGGGCCACGTTCGTCCAATTTTTGGACGTCATCGCATGTAAGGATTCTCTATATATATAACCATATATGCCAAAGGTCTAATTCTTAATGTTTTATGGTGGAAATGTGTTGAAATGACAGCAATTTGACATAAAAACTACGTGGACCAAATTTGAACCATTTGGGTCTATTTGCCCGATCCCACTCCATACGAGATTTCTCATGGGTAGTAAGCCTTTCAAAAAACGATTAGTTTTTAATATTTTGTGATGAAAAAAATCAAAGGCAAAGAATGTGGATTACATGGGTCTATTTTTTAGATCCTAACATTTATAAAGGTTATCATATATAAAGGCTATCATGAAAAGCGTGGGGAGAAATACTATTTTCTTTATTTTTTTATGACGAAAACCGAAAAATAGTAAAGTTTTTAGGTAATAAATTAAATTTGATAAATTTGGCCCAAATCATGGGATATTTTGGGCATCCTTCAATACGAGGGCTTTCATGCAATGTATGCCTTTGCATAAAATTATTGCATCATTTTAATGCATAAATTTTCATTAGACTAAGAAATGTAGGACATCTAATGGTCGGGCTTGTCCGTAAAAAGTTTATATTACCGTTCAAAAGATGCGTAATCTGAAGATAAGAAAATAAATTCATTTTATGCAAGAGCTATCTGGACCTATAGCATACAATTGTATGCATATTATTGAAAATTAATGTTTAGTGCGGTTCTGTCCGTTCTGCTTAATAACGTCATTAGACGTTTTGACATGTTTTGTATAACTTTTCTTGTATAGGATTTTAGTCCGTTCGTCTTGTACTCTATTTTTCAGATCGGCGGCCTAATTCATCTCACGCATATTTGATAGGATTCATGACTAGTGATTGGGGAAGAGCGAGACTTATGTTTGAGGCCGTTACCTTGGTAGAATTTGAATACCAAGTTTGTCCGCACTTTCTTTTAAATTTTCCTTCAATATCCCTGAACAATCCTTCTGGTTAACAATGTCATCCATGAACACCAATTTTCCGACTCCTCTGGCTCCAATGCATACCCAAACTATAACGTGACCATTGCCATGCTCGCCGTAAGCCGTTGGTACAAGAACGTAATAGGAGGCTAAGACTAGAATTTGCCAGGGAAAACGCCCAATTCTTAATGGAATGACGTTATATTTGCTCTGATCAGAAACCATAAGGAAGAAAATGAATTTTAAACTTGTTTTCACGCAAGAGGTCCCTGCTTCCTATACAAGAAAAGTTATACAAAATATGTCAAAACATTTAAATGACGTTATTAAGTAAAAAGGACACTCCACCAAATATTCATTTTATGTGAAAAAAACCCAATGTTGATGTCGCTATGTTTTTTGAGTTGTTAAAGTTATTCAATTGTCTTGTATCCTAGAATTATGTTTTGTTCGTTTTTTCTTCTTTTTTTTTTAATACGTATTCCCCGTAGTAGTATAAAATAGTAGAACAAATTGTTATGTTTGGCCAAAGGACCAGGTTTAACAAGCGTTTATTTTTTGACGAGCGGAAAAAGCCAATATTAATGAGACTCACTGTACTTGTAAATAGTTACGTCTTTTTTTATTTATTATTTATTTTTTTTTTTTTGTATTCCTTTAGTTCTCTGCTTAACCTTTTAACCTCAGAACATTTTTGCTACTCATAACGTCTACAGACGCGTACGGTCTAGTTATCCGGCACCTTTGAACCATATTTTGTAAATTTATTTAAAAAATGTATAAATAATAAATAAATAAATATTAATTTAAGACCTTTCCTCGTATTGTTAACGCCACGTGGTTCGTTAACAACAAAACTATTCATGATGCCTTCGGTTTTCCTTTTATCAAAAATCGAAATTCAACGCATTTGTTCAAAATGTCTTATCAGACTAAGTGCTCATCTGAATCCTTGATAATATCTCTTCTACATGAGTCCAATGCAATAAGAAGATTGAAAGGGTATTATATGCTGTATCCTCTACTTAGGAATTAATTCTTTTTTTTATTGTTTTATTGATTGTTGATTTATTGTTCTCATTGAAGCAAATAATTTTCTACTATTTTCCTCATCTTACTATAAAATTTAGTTATCATATTTTTGGACAGATTGGTAATTAAATATGTAATAAAAAAAAAAAAGGGTGAAGATAAAAATTCCCCTTACTTTTTGAACACTTCATTATATTTGAAATCTATTTATAACATTCGAAAGTTCACTTGTTGTTGTTGTCTTTAAATATTTTCTAGATTGGGATTAGTCCCTATTCCACTATGTATAGCTATACGCCATTAATCCAAATTAGTTTCATTTAATCTTATTGAATAGAATAGTGAGGCGAAAAACACAAGTTGTTATGTTTCACATCCATTCACATCCGAAAATTTTGTTTTTTTTTTGCTCTTCTAACTTAATTCACTGTGTAATGGATGTATGTGAATATTGTTCATTATGCCCTTATGCAGAGCATATGCTTTTTTTTTTTTAACATAAAGACGATTTGAAATTTTCCTTCTGTGGACCATCCACTTACGCTTGTAAGCATGAACTGCCATCACTATTAAGCTTTACATTAGAACCAAGATCTGCACTTATTTAATCTTCATCCACAAAGGCTTTTTTAGCTTTAAAAGACTTTTTAAAAATTGTAAGAAGTTTTAGATTTCAAAGATGGACAAGAAGAATTTTGAAACCAGCAAAAATAATTGTACACAGAATCTCTGACGAATATATAATGAATTGCAAAATTACATTCGCTTTAGGAAAATCCGACGTAATTGTTTGTTAATTGTTGCCACGTTATCCGCACTGTATGCGTCCATTCTTTTAAGAGCTCGAAAGTAATTAGAAATAGTCACCAATTTTCAGCCAATAACTGGCATGATTTGTGAATATTATTATTATTATTATTACACCTAATTCTCTTTTTACACGATAGATACGTTCGCAAAAAATACGTGTAAAAAAAATTCGTGTAAAAAGAGAATTAGTTGTAAACAGTATTAGAAAGTTCTTGTTAGAGTTCACTTAATTTCTTTCGTGCTTACACATTTTAATTCATTAAATATTTTATAAAAAATAACTTCTACTTTGGAAGGAAATTATATCTGAAATTCGTAAATATAAAAGAAGTTAAAAAATATTAAAAATCGTGTTAAAACAAAATAATTCGTGCAGGAAAAGAAATTTTTTTTCTTTTGAACTCGTGTTAAATCGAATTCGTGTAAAAAAAAATCGTGTAAAAAGAGAATTGGGTGTACTATTTTTATTTAATATAAGGCAACACTTTGAAATGTTCATTTCTTTACCTCTGCCCAATATCTAAGCGATTAAAGGGGAGCTTGGAAGAAGTGTGCGTTCATCCACAAACGTTTCTGCTGTATTGATGCAGTTTCAGCTTTCTTCTTTCGACCTTGAATGTTCTAAAGATTGCCTTTGGGCGTATGGTTAAAAATAAAAAAATATATTTATATCGACTTAAACTCTAAGACGACTGTATGTTTTCTAATATTTCTGAGCATTTGCACAGCAATGCCCAAAAATTTCGAAGCCTAATGTTGACACATCGCAAAATTAGCACATGAAGTTATATTTCCCCTTCACCGTATTCTCCTTTTAATAGATTTTTAAAACAGTAATTTTCTAATTAGTCTTTTATACCATTCATCGTTTGTGGTACCGGGTATATTTGGTTTATGCGGACGTGTGTAACACTCAAAAGTACTTAAGATAGAGCCAACTTTCATTATACCAATATAAGACCCTCTGTCCATCTGACGTCTGTCCATCTAAATTTATGGTCAAGCTACTGATCGAAATTTTCGAAATATTTTGATGAAATTTGATACACTGACGTGCTTTGACCCAAGAAAAAACGCTATTGAAAATGGTTTGAATAGGTTCAACTATTCCCCATGTAACGCTCTATTTTAAAAAGTCGTTATATGGAAAAAAATTGCAATTTTCAAAATTTCTAGACAAAAAGGGCTAAGTAAATATATTTTGGTATTCTAAATAAGTGCGAAAACTTTGGACCGGCTAAGGCCATTTTGTGAACTCCCTCTCATATAACGAAAACTGAAATTTATATATCAAAAAGGTCTAATTTTCAATGCTTCCTGATGAAAATTAGATCATAATAGTAATATAAGATAAAAAATTAATTGCACCAAACTTGGGCAGTCTGGGCCTGTTTTTTGACTCCTACCCTTTATAAGCATTTCCAAGAAAATTGTTGTTTTTTTAGGGCAAAAATGTTCATAATACCAATTATGATATAAAGACCAACTTCGATGAATTTCGAACACGTATCTAAATTTTTGAATCTCTTGGGCACAAACATTCTTACGGAAAATAAGCCTTTGTTCGCAAAGAGGTCTAATTTTTAATATGCAGTTCCATAATAGTAAGTTCATGTAAAAGCTATGGCAAAAGAAAGAATTGTGTTACACAACGTGGTGTAGGATATTTAATAGCCGGCCTAGCCCGACTATGATGTTTTCACGTATTTCATACAAAGGCAGTCCAAACACTGAAATGACTTAAAGAATTTATCTGTAAAAAAAAAAAATTATCTGTATGTACTTAAGTTTCTGTTTCTTTTTGTTGTTTTTATTTGTTTTTTTTTTTTCTGTAATTGACTAGTCCCTTAGAGGATGCTTCGTACAAGCGTGGGTGAGATGGTTGGGAGGGAGGGTAGTAGGCAGTATAGTTTATCAAATCTGTAAAATAATTGTTCGTAAAGTCTCTGAAATATTCACCTCTTGACCTCATACGACTGGTCCACAGGAAAGCTCTGCCCATTTTCAGAATAAAACAAAACCGTAATTTCCGAATAGTGTCCGCAATGGTTTGTTGAACTGATTCAAGCCTTTCTGCCATTTCCGATATTGTCAAAAAAGAATTTTGCTCTAACGAGATTTTGACGGCGTAGTCGGCGATCAAAGATTGCCCAGACCGTGGCTTATCAGAAAGGCCAAAATCGTCTATTTGAAATTTTTCGAACCATCTTCTCCATGTCCTATCAGAAAGTGTACCCTCAGCAAACACTTTAAGTAAATTTCTAGACGTTTCTGTAGCATTTCTTCCTTCTTCCTTGCAATTCATAACTCGTGGCGCAAATGAACTTTATCCGTAGTCATGGGTACACGATCGCATCTCACTTAATACAACCATGAATCATGTTCGTTTTAGTTCATCTGTTAGATGCTTATATATAATCGCACGAATGGCCCAAATATGCATATTTGTTAAAGCTTGTTGTAATCAGAACCGACAGAACTTTCCGGTAGACCTAATATATTTTATGAGAACCACATAGAATTTTTTGAACGATCAGAGGAAATAAAGCTTAGAGGAATTTCAGTCATGGCGGAATATTTGCATATTTTTCAAATTTCCCGGTAAAAGTCTCTTAGTCGTAGTATTTCGAGAATTTAAATCGGTATGAAAAATTTGGTTCGGCTGAGGCAATTTATTGAGCATTCCCTCATAATATCATTGCTATGAAAACTGATACATGATGCAATTCAATATTTAATTTTCAATAATTCATAGTGAAAATTGTTTCACAACAACGTATTGTCAAAGAAGTCAATCTTCCCGTATTTAGACCACATATATCTGCTTTTAGGACACCACTCTATAAGAGGATTCTTAGGCAATGTAAATCATATCATATATCAAGTCATCCTGTTGATGCCGAGCTTCATAAGCCCAACTTTCTAAATATCGAAAGCTTGAAATATATACACTTGATGCACTACTTCTAGTACTACTACTTCAGATCCAACTACAGTTTCAAAGAAGTATATATCGGTTCATAAGTTCGCTCGCGATAACCAATCTTCGGTAATTGTTTATGCACTAACTTTGCCATTTTTTTTAAATGTGATTTCTCTCAGGCTCCACTTAATCCGTTAAACATATTATTAAGCTTAGTAAGACAAGCTTTATTTTCGCCATAAATGCTAGTCATCCCATAAGATGCTTACACTTACAGAATAGATTACGTTTGGAATTTATCCAATATGCTCTTAACAAGAAATATATAATATTTTCTTTAACTTCCTTACTCAATAAGTGAAAGAGTACGAAAGCAGTTCGGTTCAAACCAGACGGAGTTTGCTTCCACAATATGTTAAATAGAAAAAAATAATCGATATCGTTTAGTCCTAGATAAGTTTAAAAATATCAAAATTGTTGACAATGTAGCCAAGGTTGCGTAAAACAAAAAAAAAAAAAAATAATAATAATACAAATAGCAGAAGGAAAAAGCAAACTGTGTCTAACTAATAACTCTATTAATGTCAACTTAGCACGAACCGTTTGTTTTTTGCCTTTTCAATTTACATCATTTAACAAAACTGCCCTTAATATTATTATAATAATTATTAAATCTAGAATATATCTCGCATATTAGTATTTGTCTCTTCTTGCAACAATCAAATGTTGATCGCACCGACTAGGTGTTAGGTGCCATCCAAAGCGAAAGCTAACAACTTTTTGGTTGAAAAAGAATAAAATGACAAATTCTTCTTTCCGTTCGTGCACGTGTTTTCAGTTTCAGTGGCTCTTAGCCATTCCCATCTTTTTACTTTTCTTCAATCTGGGCGTATCAGTATTAGTTAAGGAAACTATTTATGTGTTTCGTTTTGTACGCTTAAATCTATTGTTTAATCAATAAGTGATAATACACTAATACATAAATTACTTTAAATGATTACAGTCTTCGTACAATTCCACTTTTTTAATTGTTTAACTCTCACACACTACCACCAGCGGCAATAGTAAATTTGGGTGCGTTACATTTACTAATGGAGCTTAAGGTTTTAATAAGCGACAAGAAAAAAAAAAGAAGAAAAATCTAATCTCTTTAAGAAGAATCGTTAATACTCAAGATCTCAAACGTCAAATCAATACATAACTAGAGTCATGTCACTTAGAAAGTTGTGTTTTTATCAGACAATTTTCTTACGAGAAAAAGGGGAAATTCAGATAGTTCCACTATAACGCGTCTTCTTGTAAAGCTTTTTTCTACCCTACACCACATGTGGTACAGGATATATTAACTTTACGAAGAGGTATGTAACACATAGAAAGACTCGGAGTCATTTCTGAGAATGATTTCTCAGTCTGTCTGTCCATGTAAATTTATGTTCAAGCTACAGGCCGTAATTTATGAGATATATTGATGAAGTTTGATATACTGACGACAAAAGCTGTTAAAAGTGCTTTGGATCGATTGAACTTTTTCGACCACTAGAAAAAAATTGAAATTTGGAAAATTTCTCGACAAAAGTAGGTAAGTAAGAATATTTCGGTATTTCAAAATTGGTGTAAAAACTTTGGACCGACGGGGGGCCAATTTTTGAATCCCCTCTCATATAACGAAAACTGACATTCGTATGACAAAAAGGCCTAATTCAGATCATAAATCAGATCATAATAGTTCTTCAAAAAAAAAAATGAACTGTAGCAAATTTAGGCAATTTCGATCAATATTTTGAGGCCTGCCCTATGTAAGCATTTTCACGAAAATTGATTTTTTATAGGGTAGAGAAGTTTGAGTTTTAGTATATTACGATGAAAATTGAAACATAATAGTCATTTGATATAAAAATTGACTCTACAAAATTTACACCATCCAAGCCTATATTTACATCCTACCCTAGACAAGGACTTTCGCGAAAATTTTTGTTGTTCAGGGCAAAAAGTTTGAATATTTTATGATGAAAATTCAATCACAATAGTAATTTAATATAAAAATTAACTCTGTCGAATTTTGAACACGTATCCCATTTTTTAAACCTCTTGGAACCATTCTAACGGAAAGTAAGCCTTTATTTGCCAAGCGGCCTAATTTTTAATAAGCAGTTGCATAATAGTAAGTGCATATAAAAATAAGGTGTAATTTTTATGTTCTATGGCAAAAGTAAGAATTGTGTTAGACAACGTGATGTATCGTATTTAATAGTCGGCCTAGCCCGAACAATGATGTTTTCACATATTTCATATAAAAGCTGAAATCACTTAAAAAATTTATCTGTAAAAAAAATTTATATGGATGTGTTTAATTTTTACTGTGGACGTCTACAAGCTATTACCAATTCCATTTATCAGGGAATTACGTAAAACGTGTCAACGGGCTTTTTATGCTCTAGACCAGTTGTGATACAAAGGTACATCAAGCTTGTGTGGATGTGTACAACGCATAGGAAGATTTAGCATAGACCTACTTTGGATTATACCGATAGATTCAGAAGCACTTTTTAAATCGATTTAAGCTTTCCCATCCGTCTGTCCATCTTGGGTTCTTTGAAAATTGATACACGGATGTGCTTTGGCCCAAAGTCGAACGCTATTTAAGAGTGGTTCGGATCAGATCACTTTTTAGGCCACCACAAATATAACGCGTGCGTAAAGTTATATGAATAACTGTATTAAATGAAGTGGTGTGCAACATTTAATAGTGAGCCGCCGACTATAATGTTTTTGTTAGTTTAAATTTATTTTTTATTTTACGGATTCTACATAACGCGATCTGAATTCATTTAATTTGTAGTAATTTTGAGTTTTTCATAACTGGGTTTCCACACAACGCGGCATTGACTTCCTTATATAATTATATAATTTAATTTAATTTTTCTTAATTTTACATTTACTTTAATGCGGTTTTCACAGCCCCCATTTTCTGATTTCAATAAATTCATGTAACCCTGTCTCAATATAAAACGGTACGAATTTGTGTTATAGAAGACTGGATGGACTGGAGACACACCACTTCATCTTAATACATTTTCTTCACTTATGTTTACCATAGAGTAGCAAAAGCTACACTTCGTTGCCGTACAACATTTCATTTCATTTCATTTCATTTCATTTTTCATTTTCATTGAAAGTTTTGTAAGAAGAAACGTTGCATAAAATATAGCCATGTCGTCCGAATTTAATGAAGTAAATCTTTTAGAAATCTAAGTCATGAAATGCTAAAAGTTAAACT
This sequence comes from Glossina austeni, assembly GCA_000688735.1. NCBI lineage: Eukaryota > Metazoa > Arthropoda > Insecta > Diptera > Glossinidae > Glossina > Glossina austeni. The sequence goes on from KK502674.1 coordinate 120,779, forward strand.
CTCTTGTTCCATCTCATTTTTTTCCCACATTCATTTAGTAAGCCAAAATATTGTTTTTTTAACTTTTCTTTGAAACATATACTAACAACTAAGAACACACACTATATACTAACAAGTAAGAACACACACTCACAAGCTTGATTGTAGTCGGGCAAGGCCGTCGTTCAGATACCGTTCACCATCTCATCTAACATAGTTATTCACTCGCTTTGGTAACAACACGCCACAAGTTACACATCATTTTCATGCAAGCCTGTATATTGGAGGAATCATTATATGCGACGATATTCCAAAAAAATTAAGTAAGGTTGATTTCGGTCCCAATAAACTATTATGAAATAATATTTACCACGAAGTGTTAAAAATTATATTTAGTTACTATATAAATATTCAGTTTTCGTAGCAACGGCCTTATGACAGAGGGTTCAAAAAACTGGCTTAGCCAGGCCAAATTTTTCATACCAATTTGCAATATTCAAATATCATTACAGAGGGAGTTTGTTGAGAAATTTTGAAAATTGTAATTTTTTTTCATATAACGACTTTTCAAAATAGGGAGTTGTAGGGGGGGTCGAAACCGTTTTGAATAGCTTTCGTCTTTGCGTCAAAGCACGTAAGTAGCTTGTATACGAATTAACATAGACAGACATTAGACGGATAGACAGCTTTCAGGAAATGATTGTGAATCGATCGGTACAAGTGATATAGGATCGAGTGATAAATAGTTGAGTACTTTTCCTGCAACGTTAATTACTTTACTGATACATAACACTGATAAATAAATACGTGTGACATTTCAATTATAGGTTAACCGAATCTACAGAAGCCTATGTGAATTACACGGCGAAGCCACGAGTTGTGTTACCGCCAAATTATGTCAAGGGTAAGTATTACACAAAGAACAATTACAAGATACAAGATAATATAATTTTTTTTCAATAAAATTAAGTGTTAGAACCCTTCCTAAATACTCATCACAAAACTTGGCTAATTTGCTTATACGTATGGTTTTTAAGACACAGAGATAAGAAAAAATTTGGATTAAATATTTGAATTTTCAGAAAACATATAAAGAAACCCGTGGAAAATTTTACTTTAGCTTGTTTAACTTTTTACGGATTTATGAACTTGACAGTACATTACATTACAAACGTTTTTTTATTAGGGTTTCAAAATTTAACTATGCAATGAGACAATATCCGTTAAAATGTACGAAATATGCAAAATAAGTAAGAAATATGTAAATTCCTGACATTGTGTATATTCTTAATAAAGGTGGTCCAAAATGCGATGGCATTGTTGTCCCCTGTTGCCCACATTCTTGAAAAATATGATCAAATAAATTTCATTGTCCTGTAAGGACATGACACTTACGGATCGGTCACATTATCTACAAGGCTGCGGCCACTCCCTATTCGTTTCTCTTTCCTCCCTTGTTTGTGACTGCCATCTTGTTGCACGTATAGGACGTATAACGTCTCGTGAGTGACTGGTCATGTAAAAAAAAAAATGACTAACAAATCGAACGTTTTAAGTGTTCAAGAGATCAATAGGTAACACTGACGTTCCATGAAGCACACGCATCATAGTTGATAGTTGTAGGATTGTCCAATGACATATCTAGCCTCTGTCTAGTTTTTCTAGAAAGGTAAGCGTCTAGCCCAGGGAGAGCGACTTTCCTCATCAACCGGCCAATTTTTTCATGCCGCGGCGCGGGAGCCAGAGCAAATCCCAATTTTATTAAACATGCATCGTGCATCAATTTTACTTCTTTTTACAACAAAAAAAAAAACACTTGAACACATTTCGCATTTGATAGCTGCACAGGGGCGCCGATCGGGAAGATAGACACAATCCCTTTGCAGCATCGCTGCATGCGAGCAAATTGAATTATTTGAGGTTTTAAATGCAGCGAGCCGGCGGTTGCTATCCCCCTTCCCTCACCTAGCCTGTATTAATATCATTTGCTACTAACCTAAGGCGATCCACAGTAGCTTTCTGCGCTAGTTCTATGCTTTGCCTAACCTGTCCAGCTTTTTGGAAAAGTAATTTGTATTTGAAGCAACTTGCAGCTGACTATGGCTTGATTTTCTGAAAACGTCTCCTGAAGTTGAAAAAATTTCGAAAACTGTTTCCGTTGTGGACGCAATCATTGTGCACTTTGTCTGCGCAACTATTTTCGATGAATTTTCTTTACTTGCGAAAATCAAAGCAGCACTCATAGGGCAACCTTTTCGAATAACAAAGAAAGTAAAGACATTCTCGCAAATAAATTCTCTCTATTGGGAATTGGTTCAGTGCAAGTGTGTAGTAATGAAGAAGAGTTATTTTGAACACATAAATAGTTTGGAAAAATCAAAAATTCTCGGGATTTTTTTATCAATCCGCGCGTAACTTTTGTTTTTGTTTCAATTGTACATTCAGACGTACTGGCTGCACCTAAGTGACGTTAAATTAAAATTTCCATCAAGTCAATGATCTAAATATGTCAACCCATCGTCGACTGTCAAAAGGAATCGATTTTGGTATTTGCAAGTCCTGCCTGTCAACCATATTTCTGTGATGTTCTTTTAGGACCCAAAAAAAAATTATTGACTCCCATTGATGATACCCAGATCTCAAATCTATTTTGTTTTGGTGCACCCTTTTTATGTTATTCTGAGCTTTAAACTTTATTGTAACACGTTTCTCAAATAAAAATCAATTTATTTCGTTTTTAATAAAAAAGCATTATCAAGCATTTGAAAGCGGGAGATAAGGAGCTATTATTTATTCCAGTTTTCTCTTCTTTTTTTTTTTTTTTTTTTAAGTCGAATTTTCAAGTTTAATAGTTTTAGCATTGACATTACAAGCACATTATCAAACTGTTGTTTTGCTTGCCTTGATCTTGATACTTATGGAGAAAGGACACTTGCATACTTACAATAAAAAATTGAAAATTGTGTATGTGTGTGTGTGTGTGTGTGTGTGTGTGTGTGTGTGTAAGCAAGTTATAACGCCAAAGAGTTATGCGCTTAAAAGGAAAAACAAAAACCTTCCAATCCCTGGTAATGACTGCTAACACGAAAATTTATTTAACCCTATTAGTGCAAATATATTGCTTAATGTATACATGTATAAATACTTATGTACGCACATATGCATAAAAGTAATGCAATTTCTACAGATATATAAATAATACCGAACCTTGCTAACACGTTCACATACTTGCATATATATATATATATATATATATATATATATATGTACCTCACTAATTTAAGCAGCGGGTGGTGATGACGACAAGTAATTCAATTTTCCCTTTAACCCTCGCCTTTTAGTCGGAATGCGTTCACATTTTTACAAATTAACTTCAATTTCAATGCAACTTTAAAAACTTACACCTATGTATATATACGAGTATATATATACCAACACATCCATGTATATTGATTTTCGAGGTAAAAATAAAAAATAAATACAAATTTTTTTCTGTTTTTTGCTGGCATTCAAGACTGAACACAACGGTTGCTTGTGTCTCAGGGTCAAATAATTTAATCGCCTAAAATTTCCGTTTCCTTTGCACAAGAACATAAGCATATGTAGCGAACAAAAGTTTCAAATAGCTTCATTCCATTACATTACACAGGAGTTCTTAATCATTATTTCTATCTAACAACCTATGATAGCTTATAACTTATCAAAGAACCCTTTGATATATCTGAACTAAGTGGCTGAGAAACAAGAGACGTTCTTTGACTCTTGTTTCTTACATTCCGCGTAGCTTAAACCTTCTAGATATTGATCGCGGAATGAACTTGAAAAAGTTTTTTATTTAGTTAATTATTAAATTGCAAATTTGCAAATGTGTATATAATACGTGAAATTATCCTTTGAAGGTCCTGTGAGATACAGTGCGTTAGTAAGGATAAAAATTGGAAATCAATAAAAACGTATTTTCATGTCCATTTATCGAGCTATTTGTTCATCCTTTCTATACAGGGTATATTAAGCTTGCGCCGACTTATATAAAATGCAGAAGGGCTTAAAACAGACCCACCTTTTATTACATCGGTCGATTCGGTATCACTTTCTGAGCCTGTTTGTCCGTCTGTTCAGATGCCTACTAGATATCCATCCACATAAATTTGGGTTTAAGCTACTAGTCGCAATTTTTGACATATGAAGTGCTTGCGTTAATTTTACTCAGCGACTTCTACAGGTAAAAATAGGAAAGTAATGGGAAGTACCCACGCACGTAACGGTTGAATTCGATGATTTTGACCTTCCTCTACACAAAATAACAGTTTTCCTTTTCATATTATTGATTTATTCAGCGAGCGCTCAAAACTGGATTTCCGCCCTTCATTAGTTTTTTTGTTTATTCGAGTAAATCTGCTGCCACGGGCCACCAAACACTTTCAGAAGCTTACTGTGATGTTGCCCTATCTTATCTGAAAATGTCAGTCTTTGTTTCAACGGTTTAAAAGCGGCCACACGAATTGACTGACTACCCTGACGTGCTTTGATCCAACGACGAGCACTATTGAAAATAATTTATCGACCGCTCCCCATATAACGCCCTATTTTGAAAAGTCGCTATATGGAAAAAATTGCAATTTTCAAAATTTCTCGATAATACTCTCTCTGTAATAGTATTTGGATATTTTTAATTGACATGAAAAATTTGGTTGGGGGAATTTTCCGAGCCTTCTCTTACATAATTGTTCCTACAAAACCTGTATCTTTATACGACAAAAAAGTACAGTTGTCAATATTTCATGATGAGAATTAGTTCATAATAGTAGATTGACAGAGAAATCAAACTTAGCAAATTTGGACCACGTTGGTCTATTTTGTGAATACCACCGCATATAAGATTTTTCAAGAAATGTAAGCCCTCGCACTCCAAAAATGCTTAATTGCTAATGTTTTACGATGACAAAGTACTCACGATAGTAATTTGACATAGAAATTAGATGAACCAAATTTGATCCAATTGGGCCTGTTCCTTGAGCCCCATTCCATATAAGATTTCTTATGAATAGTAAGCCCTCCGGAAAAAGGCCTTACTCGAATGTAATGTTCAACTGCCAACGTGGTAACAGATTTCCAAGTGAATCAACCAATCAAATAACCCCTAGGAAATCGCCTACCATTCCTGCACACCTTACTAATTGTAATCAAAATAAAGAGTTTTTGTTGTTGTTATATGGGCTTATTCGGTCGAGCGATTTTGAAGATTTTGAATCAATTTGGTCACGTTCGACCTTCCGTTGACCAATTAGTTTTGTGGAGACAGAAATCTTCTATGTAATTATTTAGCCGAAGATTACGGGTTGCATTCGAAAATGATTTACAGATTGAAATTCAACTTCATGAAGCTTCCGCGTAGCCCAATGCATAGACTTGCAACAGCCAAGTCGGTGATCGCGGGTGCGAATCTCAATGCGATAGTTATGTAGACTTATGTCTCCGTCCTATTCAATACGTTAGTGCCCATAATATTGTACACCGTTTACTTACTTTTCTGATTGATATCCTTTGATATATAAGGGGTTTTAACTCAGAAAGATTTAGTTTTAACTCAGAAAGATTTTGAAGGTTTTTCTCTATAATCGTGTAATTTAAGCCCTGTAACCTTAAAAATGTTGCTGAATTTGGCTGAACGTGTAATTGTGGCCAGGGAAGGGTATATAAATAAATAAATAAAAGAAAGAATTTACTGGGCTCATTTAAAAATCCCAAGTGCCGGCCCACAGTTTCCATACCAATTTAGAATGCGGAAATGCTATTATCGGGCAATTTCGAAATTTTTCCATATAACAAGGTATATAAATTTTGTCAAAATGTTTGCACAGCCAAGAATATATATACTTTTGTCCAGCATCAAATTCTCAATCGATTTAAACATGTTCGTCTGACCGTCTATCCGTCTGTGAAATAACTGTTGTAAACATCCCCCTGTTCGCAAAAATAAAGCTATCGACTTCAGATTTGGCAGAAACTTTGGAAGTTCTTACATTCAGCCAAAACGGTCGAAGGGCATGCCTGTAGTACTACGTAACGTGAAGTCACCTCTATTTTTCATAAGAAATAAAATATTGATTTTTAATAAATTACAGCAGGTAAGCGTAAAAGAATTTGCATGTATATTCTATGGGCGACGCTGTAATACCTGCACAAAAAGAGATAAAATTGACCCCCCGACTATCCAATATTATAGTGTATCAAAATTTAGTTTCTTGCTTCAATGCGTTCATAACGCGCAACGGTAGGCTCCAAAAACCCCATAATGTACATAAATCCTTGGCCAGTCTCCGAATTTTCCGAATGCGTCTAAACTTGTCCGTTTGCTCGTCTGTCCATCTATCCAACCATCTAACATCTAGTACCTGTGGCAGACATTCTCCCCTTAGCAAAAATAACGACATCGTCTGCAAGCTTGCAAAAGAATTTGAAAATGACCCAAATATTTCAAAGCTTACGACCACAACGCTCACGGACCCTAAGCAACAAAAATTGTAAACATCTTTGCTTTCCGTCCGTTTTTCTTTTTACTAATCAAGTCCACCACTTATCCCACATAATTTCCATTTTTATTCCGAAAATGGAAAAAGTCAGCCGCGCTCGCTGAATATTATAGAATATTAAAATGTGGTTCTCTTGTTTTAGGATCACAATGATGGACGTACTAATTTCGATAAAGACCGATTGTAATTCTTTTGTTTGGTTTATTTAACAACTTTTTCATATACGAGGTTATATACGATGTGGTCATAAGACTGATTCGATTAAACATATTAACGCACCAAATTTCATGAAAATATCTGAGATATTTTCTATCCATCTACACCAGAACACCAGACACCAGAAACCCAGTTTGACGAACAGACTGACGGACAGACAAAAAGATTCAATCGATTCTGAAACGATAGTTATAATGAAAGGTGGGTTTATGTTAACTACTTTTAAATGTTATGCACATCCATACAAACTTAACATATAATACTTTGTGTCACAAAAGGTATAGAATATAAAAATTGTTATATCGAACAAAGGCGGCAAATGCCTGTGACCTTAGCAAGGCAAATAAGCGACCATAGGCTTCAATATAGTTGCTATTAACAATATGACAAATTAATATACTCCCCCCCCCCCCCCCCTTCTTTTGATTGACACAAATTAAGATTGATTGCATAAAAGTTTTTTAGCTTTGGAAAGTGTGTCAAATAAAATTATTATAACGCGAAACAATGATTAGAA